>PVJA010004968.1:0-34731 GCA_004027025.1 Myocastor coypus | reverse complement strand
CTTTCCTTAATTTTAAGGATCAAGTTTTTGCCTCAGCAACAAGAGAAAAGTCATTGAGACATGGAGCAGTGGATAGATTCCACCAAATGACACATAATGAGTTTGCTGCTTCACTAAGTGTTCCGTGGGGGCCAGCTATTCCACCTTTCTCATGTGCTGTTTGTTTGTTTATTTATTTATTCATTGGTTTCCTTTTGTTTTATTTTTCTTTCACATCTCATGGTTAATTCTGAGCCAGTACTTATCCTAAAGCTTGATACTTACCCATTTCTATGGAAACAAGGAGTTCTCTGAGCTGGGTGCGGTGGCCCACGCCTGTAATCCCAGCACTTGGGAGGCTGAGGCAGGAGGACGATGTGAGTTCGAGACCAGCCTGGGCTACAAAAGTGAGCTCAAGGTCAGTCTGAACTGCATAGTGAGACCCTGTTTCAAAAAGACAAAACACCAACAACAACAAAAAAAAAAATCCAGGTATTATTCTCTGGATAATACCTGAGAAACATTGCAAAGAAGCAAAGGAGATCAGTGTTACTTTTGAAAGGACCTTCCACATAGGGAGTCAATTTAGAAATCTCTCTACATGCCAAAAGGTTTTGGGATGACACAGCTGCTTTTCGTTCTTTCTTTCTTTCTTTCTTTCTTAAATTTCTTTTCTTGTTTCAGAACTTTTGTTTGTTTATGTATTTATTTTTATGACCGGCTCAGCCTTCCCTGATGGCAGGACTGGCACAGCATGTGGTGCCGGGGATCGAACTGCACTTCCTGCAGCCGCCTAAGCTTTCCTAAGCAGGCGCTTTAGACCCTTGAGCCCACCTGCCGGGCCCCACAGCTGCTTTTCTTTGGAGCATAATCATTGAGAATAGTTGAAATATTAGGAAGACTTTCCCATACTTATCTCACCCGAGTTGGGGGTGGGGATAAAGGGCTTTATCATTGCCAGTGCATCAAGATCGACACATGGGAGTTTGCTGTTAGCCACTGAACTGATCCCACACTGGACACTGCAGTGATCCCTTGGATGCTGGCAACCTGGCAGGAGGTTCTGTATCACTGGAACTCAGCACAAGCGTTTCCAAGAATGGAGACTGATAAATTAGCACCTAGTCTGCTTCATTTACAAATCCCCACTGGGATGTACCCATTAAGTTCAAAGAAAAACTTTCCTGATCTTTTCATTGGAAAAAAAAAAAAAAAAGAAAAAAAAGAAAAAAAAGAAAAAAAGTATATAGCTTTCACGGAAGCATTAAGCAAACAGCTTGTCTCAGTTTCGTCACATCCCTTGACCTCTGAGTCTCTTCACACATTGCCCACCCACATCATACTTCGAAAGTTTTCCTCTTTGCTGCTCCTGTAGGAAACAGTATGCAGTCACCTCATTTCACTGGCTGTGTTTGTGTCAGTATTATCTGCTCAGCCCTTAACAGACTTATCTTTTCATTTTGCAAGAGATTGAAAAAAACAGAGATAGAGTGCACAGAGGTGTACAAATTAATTCATTCCACAGTTCTGGAGAAGATGGCTAAGGTCGTGCTCATTACTTGATCCAGCGTTCCCAAACAGAAGTAAAATTTTGCTGAGTACTTCTTTTGCAAACCAAATTATTTATCAACAGAAACATTCCTGAACTAAGGCATTGCTGTAAATATCCCTATATTTTTAGATCAAAATAGTGAAAGACAAGGGAATTGAAAGACTTTACTGATTCTATAATAGCTGGTGCCTAATGGAGAGGCATTACTGGCTGTGCATACTCCTAAAACAAAAAGTAGGCTTCAGTTTTATTATCAGGGATAAGCACTGAGGAAAGTATTTTTAAAAACTCAGTGCTCTAAGATACGCATACATTGAGCTGGGTAAGTTCTGTACAAGCACTAAGCTGTGTATCTGCCATATGGAGCATAAGCTATGAAGTTGAACTTCCTTCCTACCAAACTTGCCCTGCATGTGGACTTTTATATTCATATTTGATCAAGTACTTTAATATGCTTGAGTTTAAAGACAATAACCTCACAGAGTGACATTTTGGCTTGAAATAATTTCCTCCTTCTAGCTGAGCTGCTGAGAAATCCTCCTTCCTCTCCTCAGAGGATTGGCAGTCTCTTTGGAAGAGAGGCTGCAAACCCAGCCCTGTTGTTCACACTGAGAGAATTAAGAGGCTGGGTTTCTTTTCTTCCCTCCCTCCTTCCCTCCCTCCCTCCCTTCCTTCCTTCCTTCCTTCCTTCCTTCCTTCCTTCCTTCCTTCCTTCCTTCCTTCCTTCCCTTCTCTCTCTCTCTCTCTCTCTTTTTTTAGTGAACTGCCATGTGAGGAACTGAATTAACGACTACCTGGGTCTTCTGTAAGGGCTGGCTCTTGCCTCTACTGCTGAT
The DNA here is from genome assembly GCA_004027025.1 of Myocastor coypus. NCBI lineage: Eukaryota > Metazoa > Chordata > Mammalia > Rodentia > Myocastoridae > Myocastor > Myocastor coypus. The sequence goes on along the minus strand of PVJA010004968.1, from coordinate 32,364 downwards.
TTCCTGGTGCGCTCTCATGTGTCATGCCATCCCTCTGAACCTGTCCCGTGAGTGATGGAAGATTATTACAGGAAAGGAGGGTAAAGTTTCGTTTCAGTTACAGAGTTAGGGGTTAAGTTATTTCTCTCAAATTATTCTGTGGAATTCCTAGCCACTGGTACCTCATAGTGTGGCCTCATTCAAATTTAGATCTTTCATGGAAAAAAATAAAGCTAAAATGAGGTCACTATGGTGAGCTCTCATCTAACATCACTGGTGTCCTTTTTAAAAGGGGAAATTGGGGCACAAGGTCACTCTCATAGGGAAGAGGGTGTTAAGACACAGTAAGACAGCAGCCATCTACAAGCCAGGAGATAAGGTCTCCAAAGAAACTAGCTCTGTTGACACCTTGATGTCACTCTCCTGGCCTGCATAACAGTGGGGCAATAAATTCATTTTCTTTGGAGGATGAGCGTCAAGAGTGCTTGAGAAATGCTACAGATCTGGGCCAAGGTTCACCTTGCCTATAATTGTTGACACAGTGTGTTTTACCCTTCCCAGGTTCACATCTCTAGTTGTAACTGGCAAAGCAAAATGAAACTTTAAAAGGTAGATTGGTCTACAGGCATACCACCCTGGATGTGCCTGATCTTGTCTACAACGCAGATTGTCTTTCCCTTCCAGACAAGTGGATTCTGCAGATTTCCTTAGGTCTAGGGTATAAACTGCTGTCCTCACCTCTCCTTAGCTGAGATCAATGGACAGAGAATGCAGATACTGGTATCAGGAGCCTCTTTCTTTCTTTCTTCCTTTCTTTCTTTCTTTCTTTCTTTCTTTCTTTCTTTCTTTCTTTCTCTCTCTCTCTCTCTCTCTTTCTTTCCTTTTCTGTCTCTCCTCCCTTCCTTTCTTCCTTCGTTCATCCCTTTCTTTGTTCATTCCTTCCTTCTTATGACATATATTAGATTCTTGAGAACTTGCACAGTTGTATGACTGCCATTCTACCATGCTCAGGGAGAGATATTTACTAATAGTTAACTGGAGTTACTTTATCTCTGGTGGAATATTCAGTGATAGTATTGGCTCCAGGCATCTTGTCTGTATTAGTCAGGGCTCTCCAGAGAAACAAAAACAATAGGTAAGTGTGTATGTGTGATGTGTGTGTGTGTGCATGCGCATGTACTTGAGTCTATAAAAAGAGACTTACTATACAGAATCATCAATAAGTTACTAAGGCTCAGAAGTCTCAAGACTTGTAGTTGCCAGGCTCCAGAAGAATCTATAGCATAAGTTTCAGGCCTTATCCAAAGGTTTTAGACTCAAGAGAGCCAATGATATGGATTTAAGTTGAAAATCTGGTACATCTGAAGCCCCAGAAGTTTTCAGTTCAAGTCCAAAGACAGGCACAGACACATGTCCCAAGTCCAGCATGAGGATTTTCTCTTCACTCATCCATCCTGCTCAATTTAGCTCTTTTATTGACCAGAAGAACACCTTTCACATCCCAGTGGGGAAGAAGTCTGCTTTAGCAGCTACTAACTCAAATGTTAATTGCACCTGACAATCTCTGGAAACATCTCCAGAATAGTGTCTGACAAAGTTTCCAAGTACTCTGTAGCCAAATCAAGTTCATACACAGTATTAATCATCATATTGTTCAATATACAAATATATCTCAGTGATCATAAATTGCTGGCCCCAGCCATCCCAAGATACCTTCCAAGCTGTACTGCTGGACTATATTGCTGGATCAGGTGGACCCCACATGCTGACTTACTCTCATGTGGCCACTTTACAGTGTAGGGCTACAAGATGCCTTTGGTAACATGGAAGGCTAGGATAAATTATTGGAAACACATGTATTTACTCTGAATTAAATTATATAAAATCAAAATGTATCAAAGATCTGAATATTAAAACAGAAACAGTAAATCTACTGGAAAAGAAGGTAGGAGAAATCTTGAGGACATAGGGGTAGGTAGAGAGTTCAAGAACAAAAAACCAACAGACATGAGAAATACTTCAAAGAATCAACAACTTGGGTCTCATCTTACTGAAAAAGTTTTTCACATCAAAAGAAACCATTAACAAAGTGAAAAACAAATCACAAATTGGGAAAAATTTAATCAATAGTCCCTCAGTCAAATGACTTCTATCTAGAATAAAGAATTTTTAAAAATCGGGCTCCTCAAATTCAAAGACTCAATTTCAAAATGGGTATCTGAGATGTATGCACACTTCTCAAGTAAAGAAATACAAATGACAAAAATAAATATAGGAAAAAAAATGTTTAACAGCACTGGTCATTCCATCAATTCAAATTAAAACAAAAGTGAGATTCCATCTCACCCCAAAAAGAATGACTATCATGAAGAAATCAGGCAGTAACAAGTGCTGGAGATATTGTGGGGAAAATGGAACACTCTTCCACTGTTGGTTGGAATGTATATTGGTATAACCACTATGGAAATCAGTATGGAGATTCTTCAAAAACTAGGATTAGCTCAAAAACTAGCATTAGAGGTCCTATTCAACCCACCTATTCCCCTTCTGGGTATTTTTTTCTAGAAGAATTAAAAACATATCACAGTATATATGTATATACATGTTATAACAGCACAATTTCTGATAGGTAAATCTCAAGAACAATACAAACACCCATCAACTGAAGAGTGGATACAAAACATGTGATATTGTGGCCAGGGAGATAGCTCCGTGGCACAAGTGCCTGCCTGGCAAGTGCAAGGTTGTGAGGTCAAACCCTGCCCTGAAAAAAAAAAAAAAAAGGTACTTTCTACCAACATATCTCATAGATCTATAGAAACCATTCCTAAAATTTATTTGGAACCAGAAAAGACATAGAATAATAAAGGCAATCTTGGGCAACAAAGGTTAGGCAAGAGACATTACAATTCCCTGACTTGAAACTATTCTACAAAGCTACTATGACAAAAACAGCATGGTATTAGAAAAAATAGATCTGAGGATCAACAGAATAGCTTAGAAGATTTAGATACAACCACAAACACACTCAGCCATCTTATCTTTGACAAAAGGGCCACATATGTTCACTGGAAGAAAGCTAGTCTCTTTAACAAATGATGCTGGAAAAGCTGGCTCTCTACATGCTGAAAAACAAAAGTAGACCTCTATCACCATGTAATAAACTAAAGTTAAAATGGATTAAAGATCTAAACATTAAAACAAAAATACTAAATCTCCTGGAAGAGAAAGTAGGTGGAAATCTTGAAGCTGTAGGGGTATGCAAACAGTTCATGAACAAAAATCAAACTATAGAATTAACAACTGGGACCTCCTCTTGTTGAGAAGTTTCTCCTCATCAAAAGAAAGTACCAATAGACTGAAAAGACAGCTCAAAATTTGGAAAAAAAATCTTAATTAATAATCACTCAGAAAAAGATTTTTTTGTCATCTAGAATACATAAAGAACTAAAAAACATTAGAGCTCCAAAAGTTAAAGACCCAATCTAAAAATGGGCACCTGAGATAAATACACTCTTCAGAAGAAGAAATATAAGAGATAAATAAATAAATGAAAAATGCTCCACATCACTGGCCATTTGAGAAATGCAAATTAAAAAAATATTAAGATACCATCTATGGGCCAGGGAGATAGCTCAGCAGCATAAGCACCTGCTTGGCAAGCATAGGGTTATGAGTTTGAACTCCAGTACTGAAAAAAAAAGATACCATCTCATTCCAGAAGGAAGGGTTATCATAAAGAAATCAAGCATCAACAAATGTTTGAGAGGCTAAAGGAAAAAGGAACTCTTTTCTACTGTTGGTGGGGATGCAGAGTGGTGCAACCATTATATCGTCAGGGAGAGTCCTCAATAAAGTAGGAGTGGAAATACCATTCAGTCCAGCTATCCAGCTAGCCGTCCCCTGGGAATTTCCCCAGAAGAATCAAAAATGTCATATCATAGTGATATATGTGCACCCGTGCTTATAGCAACACAATTTGTGGGAGCAAAATCTTGGAGACAGCCAAAATGCCCATCACCTGAGAAATGGGGGGAAAAGATGTGATGGTTTTTGTGTTTTTTTCTTTTGGGGGGGCAGGGGGCGGGACCAGAGTTCAAACTCACGACCTTGTAATTGCCAAGCAGGAATTTATGCCATAGAGCTATCGCCCCCCAGCCCAATGTGATGGTTTTATACCATGAAGTATTACTTCAGTATAAAGAAAGAAAAGCTCAAAGTCTTCCTAGATAAGTGGATGCAACTTGAGGCTATATTCAAGTGAAATAAAACAGACACACATGTATAAATATCATACTGTATCCCTAGTAGAAGTGCTGACAAGAAGAAATAAAAACTGAAAGGTATAACAGACACAATTAAAAGGAAAGAACTAGAACTTAAGTATTAAACAACAAAGAGAAAAAAGGAGAAAAGTTAGGAAATAAAGCAGGGGCAAAACCATACATGTATATATGCAAGTTGGGTAAGGCAATAGTCCTAAGAATTTCCATCAGGTTTTTAAAAATAACAGTTAATGACTAACCCTGTATGTTGCTATCTGTGAACTAAGCAACTACATTGATGTGTAATACCAAAACAGTGCTTGAAATACTTATCATCTTGGTCTTCTAAATGTGTTTCATTTCTAATATCATATCAATTATTACTATGGTGTCTTTAAAGTAATTTTTTAAAGAAGGCAATAAAAGAAAATGAGAATCAAGAACAAAAATTTAAGATTTTTGAAAGCATAATATTCAATCATGTGTCCCATCTTGTATAGCTATATCTATTAATCTTAGCAACAGATTTGATGATAAAAATAAATATCGATCACTGTTAGTCAGCTATTGTCTTGAAAATCTTAATGTATGTATTGCTACATGTTACCCTGTTTCTGTCTCTGCTTTTGTTTTTCTTGCCCTTGTTTTTACTGTTCAAAAATAAAAGAAAATTATAATTAAAAAGATGTATTTTTTACACAATAAAATATTACTCAGCTCTAAAGAAAAATAAACTTGAGGCTATTATAGGTAAATGGATGCAACTAGAGGCTATAGTCATAAGGGAAATAGATGAGACCCGGATCTATAAACATAGTATCATCTCCCTAATATAAGAACCTGAAATAGCAAAACAAATCTGAAAGTTACAATAGATATAATAAAAGGGAGAAACTACTGAAAAGGAATCAACAGTTAATAATTGTTTGATCAATTTTGCACGCCTACATCTGATAATCTGAACAACTACTTTGAAGATAACAAATGCAATGTAACATTTGTTAATTGTTAATTTCCTAACATCTTGTTTTGAAATTCTGCATTGTTTTTGGTTTTTTACTTTTAATTTTCTTTAAAATAAAAGTAACATATTATACATACTAGGTAGGCTTTATTAGACAAAAAACATCCATGTAAGCCGGGCGTGGTGGTGCACACCTGTAATCCCAGCAGTTGGGAGGCTGAGGCAGAAGGATTGGTGAGTGTTCAAGACCAACCTGGGCTACAAAACTGAGCTCAAGGCCAGCCTGAACTGTACAAGGAGACCCTGTCTCAAAAGAGACCAAAAAAAAAAAAAAAAAAAAAAAAAAATTCCATGTTATAAAATTTAAGATTTAAGTTCTCTTTAGCTATCAGTGGGGTTTGTGGGAGTTTGTCCTCAGATAAGCCTCGGCCACCATCACATTGGCTCTCCATACATTTTTCCTCTCAGATTCACATTTCCAAATGCTTAGTGCTAAAGACATTTAGCCAGAAATCTGGCGCAAATAAATAAAGGCTAAGGCACTGACTTGGTTACGTGATTCCAAATTTAAGATTCTACCTTAGGATGCACTCAGGTTAGAGGGACGGTGGGCAGCACGAGACAGAAATGGGACCATGGCGAACTCAGGGAAGGAGTGAGGTATGGATGAGAATCCAAAGAATGTGGTAGTGAGGGTCTGAGGTGTCCAGTGGCTTCGACAGTCCTGGAAATGGTCAGCCCGCCTTTCCAGCCTGCAGGTAAATAGCAGATGTGGGGAATCAAATAGGGAGCAGGACCTGGGTGTGGGTCAGTGATCACCAGTGTCTTCTGCTCATGGACAGCAGGACCTGAGGTAAGGCACAGGACAGAGAAAGAGAGTACAGTGATTGCGAGGAGCTCAGCTGCAATTCAGTGGGGATCAAGGTTGACACCAGCCCACTCACTCTCAACTGAGGGCTATCTCGTGATTTCTGGTGACATTTTTGGCTGTCATAATGGGATCTATTGATACCCAAAAGGTAAAGGTAAGGGGTGTGGCTACCACCCAACAATGCACAAGACAGAATCCTAAAGCAACAAATTACCTGTTTTCGTCTGGTATAAGTCAACAGTGCCACTGTGCAGAAACAGTAGCTTTACAGACTAGGACGGCAAAGAATGGGAGAGGGACATGCATGAGGAGTAGAGGACCAAGTAGGGAGGAAAACTGGGGATGGAGGCAGCTCATCAGGCGAGGGGACCTCACTGAGAACTGCAGGTGAGGTGGTAGGTGCCCTGTGCTGACAGTGGAGTGCTCATCCCAGGCTGCGTGTTACTAACACCTCTAGACTGAAGGAGGCAGAATAATTTAAGGATGCAGATCCTTCTGCAGGCAATGAGACTCAGGGCCGGAACCCACTTGTAGTGTGAAATCCCCTGGAATATCAGTGAGGGCGAATAAAAGGGGGGATGGCAATGTCAGGGAGCCCTGGTGGCTCAGGGCCCATGGCGTGAGCTTGGGAGAGCTCCCCATAAGGCGCAAGGGAGAGGCTTCTTTTCCTTCCAGCCACTCTCCTCACACACAGGTTGTCTCTGAGAGGACCCTAGTATGGTGTGTGTGCTCCTGGTAGGCCTCTCTGATTCTGGCCTTGGTTGATTATATGGCTTCCAGCAAACTTCTTGTCTGTGTCTCAGTTTTCTCTCTATAAAATTGAGGTAACAAGATAGGCAGAGATGAAGAGGATAAGATGGGTTAATATTTGGGAGTGGCAGCTATGATATTTGTAAATATAATGACACTTATAAAGATGACTTGTGAGAAGTATATGTCTTGCCCTCTCAGATTTCCTATGTCCAGTTGGCCTCTCATATCACCCTTAGGCACATGGAATAAAAATAATTTTGTTTCCCAAAATCCCAGAACAGGGTCTTGAAATCAAAGGATTGTGAACCGACACTAGCCTTTGTTTCCACAAAATGCAAGGGTCCAACATACAGTACACAACAACTTATCAAGATACATGTTGAGTCCTACTATAGCTCAGATGATAAAAATCATGCATTTATCTTAAAGAGGATACTCAAAGATAATATGGATAGGGAAAGCTTTCTACTAAATACTCTTAAATATATTTAAAAGTGTCAACTTATCCTACTAATTATCTAAGAATAAGGACAAATTTTCTTTTCTAGTGAGATTTTTTTCCCTCTCAACAGGTTTTGCTGAGATTTTTTCTTCTTATAAAAAGACAGAGTAAATCTGGTTGAGCAAGTTAGACACTGGACCATTTACTGTGTGTGATAACTCCTCAACTTATTGTAACGTGATTAAATCCAGCACCTTAGAAAGAGGATATGGTGTTAAGGAATGGGTTTAGAATCGAATGGGTAATTTAAGAGAACAGAAATAAGTTCCTCTTGGCCTGTGAGTTTCAAATAACTTTCAAGGCAATCACAGATACTGGAGGCTTGGTTGACAAGTGATAGATCCACACATGATTAAAAGGTGAGCTCACACACGTCTTTCGTCCCTGTGAGTCTCTAAAAGGAGTCTTCCATTGCAAGGTTTGTGGGCTACAAATAATACGGATGAGTAAAGTCATGGCTTCATTTTTTCTTTGTGATTTACACTGCTCTGTAGGAGCTTGGCAAAGCCCTTCAGCACCCACATGGCCTCACTTTACAGGGAGTTGAGAGCCATTGAATTTATGTCCTTGTTTGAGTTTCCAAAACCAATTAGTGTCAGAGGCAAGCCTTGATCAGGCAGCTCCTGGTTCTGGGCTCCTCCCCCCACACTGGCTGGGTCTCTCTCTACAGAGACATCTGCTCTGAGCATTTGCGCCTTAACAGTGACACCACATTTTTCAGCACCTATTAGGGTCTGAAAACTGGAAACTATTGAGATGAGAGGAGCCTTTCCTTTGCACCAGCAAGCCTTTATTTCCCACTGTGCTTTAACTCAAAGCTCATGGGTTGTTTCCAAACGCCTGTCCCAGTCAGTCCTCTCCGACTTTCTGTTTCATTGAACCTTATTGGTGGTCTCATTTCCCAGTTTTCTCTTGTAGGAAGGACAAATACTCATCCGGAGGTTCCTCTCCCTGTTCCTGTCTGTGGCTGGAGACGTAGCAGAGACCACCCAACCCATCTGCTTTTGTGATCCCAGATGTGCTGCCAATCTGATTATATAATTCCTGACAAGAAACACACCACTGTGAGTTTTCCAGTCTCTTAAGTTTGAGGAATTCATGATCTTTACTTTCTTATACTCATCACATGTGTGAACACAACGTATATCTTGCCTTTTGTAAGCTCATAGATAAGAAACGTGAACAAATATTGATATATCTGAAAAGGGTCAAGAATGAGAAAGGTAGTGTCTAATGCTACAGAGTTATAAATGTAGTAGGCTCAAGTATTTCTGGAGGTAGGGAGGGTTGTTATGACATGTTAACAGGAGATGTAGAATTTTGGGACATGCGGAAAAGTTCATCCACTGTTTTGTCTGGCTGCTATTTAAACAAACAACTCTTTCTGAACATATTTTGTGCTTTCCACTGTCCTCTCTTTTGGTGTCTGTCACCATGTCAGTACTTGTCAACCTCTCTGTGAGCCAGTATTTCACACAAGTGTGTTAGTTGGACTATAGCCTGCTTTTGCTTCAAAAGCAAAAGTGAATCAAAGCCTTGAGATTCTTACTTTGGAAGAATTCTTAATCCACCCCACTATCTGTAGGATGAGTATTTTCTCTTAAATTCTTATCTAAATATTCATTAGGAAGAAATAAATTACTTAAGATAATTCAAAAGAGCAAACAAAAGTTTGGTTATGGCTGCATGTTGAAAAAGACAAAAGATCAAAACAGAACAAGAATTGTGCTACCTCTGGTCTTTTAGGCCCTGGGGAGATGTTTTGCCTCCTAGACCAACCCTGGGAAGGTCTTAGAATTCATTTACTGTGTCTTTTATTTACGAGGAAGGCTTCTATGGATCTATCTCATTAAATTAAGGAAGGAATGTGAGATCAAGTGCCAAGGAATTTAATAGCCTTATTGCCACTTGTTGCTATTTATGTGTGAAAATGACACAAATTCATCCCATCATCCAAAGTTTTAAACAAAACAACATTCATGCAGAAGTCTTGTTTTCTGCTGAGTTTCCCCCTTGGGATCAAAACATTGCTTTTCTAAGCAGGATGAATTTTGCACTTCATTAAATGCCTTGATCTTTTCATCATGTTAGCCTTTAATGCAATAACATAATCTTAGATCATCCAGATTAATGATTACAATAAAACCATGAGTATAAATCTTAAGAGGGCTGTGAAAATGAGCAGCTGCAGATGCTGAAGTCTGATTTCTGAAACTTGGAAAGATTTATCTCCATTGACATAGATCCTACTTTTTTTTTTTTTTTTTTCTAATTAAACCAAATTTAATCTTTTCATAGGTTTCTTTCCTTGAGATTTATCAAACTACCAGTCAAGAAATTAAAGGAGGTCTTTAGGAGCTAATTTGTTCCTTGACCTAATGCTTAAGCATATCCTGCTGGAGCCTTTTAAGGTTGGCCTTGACATATTTATCAGAATCCTGAACAACAAAATCATGATCGTTGGTTATGAATGGAACGGCTCAAAATTGCTCGCAGCTCAAAGCCTGTACGCTGGATACAGAGCAGGATGCTTGAGATTATTTCATGTTCTAGGAGCTCTCTAGTTTACCTCCCTGCAATGTATTGGCTAAGCAAGAAAATCTCCTTGGTTGCTATGAATCCACTGGATTAAGGGACTCAAACCTCCAATCAATCTAAAGAAAGTGGCACTGCCCTGAAAAGAAGCTGCTTTGAAATGTGTGTTGGCCAAGCATTTTAAAACTACTCTTAATACTTCAAGTTATCAGTCAACATTCTTAAATAAGGAATGAAAACTTAGAGCATTTCTGCTTTTAGTGAGTAAAGTGCTAACAGTGTAACACTAGGGTTTTAGTCAACTTTCCCATTGCTAAGACAAAATATTTGGTAGCTGTAATTTAAAAACAGGTTTAATTTGGTTCTCCAAGGCAGGAATATCATAGGAGAAAGTCATGGCAGGTCAAAGTACTTAGTTCATGGCAGCTGGAGTGGAGCACTGGACCAGTGACTAAGAAGCCAGGAAAACTATATAGTACCCACCGTCACCAGCTCCATGACCTACCCTGCCTGGCACACCCAGAAGTGTGCTGTACTATTCACTTAGGTGGGTCCCAAACCCAATGGACCATAGGCCTTAGCTGTCACCACTGGTGACTAGGTGGTATATACTGAGCAGAAGACTGGTTAAAGAGTATATAAAGGGTCTTCGAATATATATATCTTCAGACTATTCTAAGAGAATGCTACAGATTGATTGGTTTAAACAATGTAGTTCTGAAAGTTGGGAAGCCTAACATGAAGATAATGGAGGGTTCAACATTTGTTAATAGCTCTATTCCTGGTTTGTTGCTTCTTTATGTGGTAGAAAGGGATGAGAGAAAATTCTGGGACCTTCTCCTCAGGACACTAGCCCTGTTCATGAGAGTTTAAGCCCCGTGAACTGTTCACCTAACCAAAGGCCCATCTCTTAATACCATCACCTTGGGAAATAGGATTGTAACAGAAATTTGGAGGGTAAATAGATGTTCAGTTTGTTGCATCATGTGAACCATACATCATCTGAGTCTAATTTTTAGGAAAAGCATTTACATTGTCCATTTACAAGTTAGTTTCCTTCAAAGGGGTGTAGTTGTTGGTTCCTCCTGCTAAGACCAGAAGCTGTAGTTCTTCTGAGAAGATATTGGAGTGGTTCAGTAGGTCATGGTACTGAGGGATATTGTCCTTCCTCCCAGAGGAGTGAGATAACCAACATATGGGTCACCCTTATCCTGCTTACATATGAGCCTTCACAAGTCTCTCTTCTAACTAGCATGAATTATACAGTGACTTATAGTCCTTCCTCTAAATAGAGTGATTCATTTACCAAACACCATTCACAGAGGAAATACCTTTTCCAAGATATATCTTTCAGAAACTAGGCCAAAGTTGCTCGAGTAGAAGAGGAAATGCAAGATAAGTTCACATAAAGGCTAAATATATAATCTCCTTTCAGGCAGATTTGTCTTTTTCCATTTCTCATTTGTTTGATCTGGTGTTGGAGATAGTCAGGCCTCTCTTGACCTAAAAAGCAGCTAGTACTAATTAAATATTTTAAAATACCTAAGTAAGGTTGCAGTATCCAAAATTGCTTTCCTAAAATCCATGAGAGGAGATAAGGGACATGAGCAGAGGACATCCCAAATGATGGGAATGTGAATGACAAGATTGAAAATGCTGAGGACTCTATTTTTTTCCAAGTGTTTATTTTTTATTTTATTTTTAACAAGAAAGAAATAGCAATTAGACAGTTTCAGAACCTGTTAGGACAGACACAATAATCAATATAATGCTTATTATTGTCTTCATAGTAATTGTTCAGAGTAGAAGATGCAGACATAAGTTTTCTAAAGACTATTGGTACAAATATTTCTTCTAATTGAACTAGTGTGAGAACTTGAAAGAAGACTCTGTTGCTTGGTGACAAGTCTCAGTGAAACTTGGGCTCCCCTGTGCTTCTCTTGTGCTCCACCCACCATATAGTTATGCTGCTGCACAGGAAAGGGAATTACTTGCAACCAGAAATCCATACCAAGAAAGACAGATGACACCATCTATCTCATCACCTTGGTACCTGCCTTTAGCAGTCCCCATATATCCTTTCTGTCCATGGAAATCTTTATTTCCGATCCACAGAAAACCACTGAAGCATCAGCAAGAAAATGATAACTCCATACAATGATCCCAAAATGTGCACAACCAATTCTTGCCATATAGGTAAGGGTAATGTGTTTACTTACTAGACTTCACAGAAATATCTTAATTTTCTTGATTATTTCACTACTGCTTTACCTCCCTTGCATGAGAACTATTTTCTTGCTCTGTCACTCTTATTATTTTTGTTATGTCTTCCAAGTCTCTTATTTTTTCCTTGCTCATGATTTCTTTTTTTAATAGAATGATATATTTTTTTACTTTATGTTTTTTAAATTTTAATTTTTTATTACTTTTAATAAGAGATAACAATATGAGAATTTCAAAACATGCTGGTAGCACATTTGCAATAGTTGAGACACTGCATATTGTCCTCACAAATGTTATACAGGGCACAGGGAGCAGACGTGACAAATTTTCTAATGAATATTGGTTCTGGGAGGAAAAAAAAAGAAGAGAAGAAAAAGTTTTCTTCTCTTTGAATTAGGAGGAAGTAGCTGTATACATAGTCCAATGTTTCATAATTGCAGTGGGTTACCAGTGAAACTAACAGTGTTGAAGGCTGTTGATTTAAGCCTCTTACAGCTCATCATACTAATCTAGCTCTGTGTTTTATGCCTCATAATTAAGCTTTTCTGCTGGGTGATCAAGTGTAAGTCAAAGCAAGATCTAACAAAACTTTCATCATTTGTACTTTCCAGGGTCAAATCTCCTCAGGATTAAGTTTGGAACCATACACAGTGCTTTGTAGAACTGTTGTCACTGTCAGCCATTGGGATGAGTCACGGACATTGCTTGACCAGTTTGTTCTCTGTGAAAGGCTGAGAGAACGTTTTCTCCCCAGATGACTCTCCCTAGGCACACTATACTTCACTTATCCCTTTCTTCTGAGGTCCCATAATCTCCTTGACCAGAAAATTTGGGAAAGCCCTGAGTTATAGGATGTTACAGCACAGGTTCTCTTATGTCCTGAGTCCTCACTGACCTTGAGGGGCTAGAGCCAAAATGATGGCTATCCTCGTAGCCCTTCCTTTTCTCCAATTTTTGGTCTGTTAACTTATATTCTTACCCCTCCAGCAGAAAAGCTTCATGATACAATTACTTCATAACATAGGTAATTGAGCTCAACCTCACTGCCTTTCTAAATATCATACATCTTAGACTTAGCTTGACATTGGTTTTTTCCTTCAGTCATTGATATTCTAATGAATCACTACAGATTTTGATAAAAGCAGTTACACATTTCTACACAGACATTTAGAAACCTAAGGATGTACAAAATTGTAGTGTGTCAAATCTATGGTATTTTACCTAGTCTCTTATTCTCAATTAATACCCTTTTTTATGTTTTTGTTAACCAATCATTTACTTGAGAGAGAGTATAGCAGTAACTGAGTTTACAGTAGAAGCAGCACGCATTTGAAAGTCCTGAATGACAGGCATTCCAAGCATAGTTTTAGTGTTGTTTCAAAAATCTTTGATTTCAACTCATGATTTCTATCCTGAGCAGTATCCTAGTTATATACCATTTCTCCAAAGCACTAATTCTCTTTTCTTTTTCCATTTGTTTATATCTTTATTATCAAAAATTACATATCATATTCTTTCAAATCAGTTTTGTGTTATCATGTTAGGGCCCTCAGGAGTCTCATTACTTTGCAGTTTTTCTTTTATTCTCCTTCTATCATTATCATACTGATATGACCAGGCCTTGAGCTTTATCCCTGGCATGACCGGCTTTCTTGATGTGCTTTTGTGTTTATATGACATCCGTTCACATCTGGAAATGAGGAGCTCCTGGAATGAATGCCAGAAATTGGTGGTGTGCATGCTCGACTCTGATTTCATATCTGAAGGAGATGAAGCTGACCAGCCATGCTTCTCAGGAGTACACACTGACAGCACTTGCCAACACATTGGCACAGAGGATTTCCCTCACATCAGAATTTCACTGTGTGCACTCATGAGAGTCACTACAGGGAGTCTTTCTCATGTTTTAGCCAATAGGGGGACAGGCACAGCACTTTCCAAGGAGAACCACAGGCTTTAAGGGATAAACTCCATGGGATACCAGGGAGCCACAAAATCAGTGGTATTTCCCCAGGCCTAAAGGAGAGGTTGGCCTTCACCGCAAGTCCCAGTCTTGACTTCCACTAAGAATATTAATGAACATACCAGTAGATGCTACACAACTAGGAACACTTAAAAGCCAAGAAGATGAGGCACAATGTCTTGCACCTTGGCAGGTCCTGGGACACTCACTGCTGCAAGGTCCCATGATAGGCCTGCTTACTTCATTTATTCCCAGAAGGAGTTACGGGATAAAGAGGATGGATAACTGGATGCATGCAGTTATGGAGCTCAGAAGTCTTGTCCTTCCAAGGTGATGCCTACTAAAAATCAAGAGGCCCTAGCAGTCTTCTCTGAGAGAAGATGAGCCGATCAATCAGTAGATTATATGCTGATAGCAAATTAACTTGACCAGTACGTGCTCAGTGGATCACAATCCAGGGTAAGAACAGTGTCTCATCTTCCCAAAGGATTAGTTCCATGATTATCCATCCATATACTCATTCATTAATTCATCATCTAGCCATCCATCCATCCATCCATCCAGCCAGCCAGCCAGCCAGCCAGCTTCTCTAAGTCTTTTTTCCCCATATTTCCTCCCACCCACTGTACTCTCCCCTCTCATTTTCTATCCTATTGATAGGCCCATTTATTTGTCACTAGTTATTCTTGACATTGTGGAATTCTCCGTGTGATTTTGTGTGTGAGCAGAGCAGACAAGGAACTTATTTTGATGTTGTCTCTCAGAATTAACACAGAGGACTGATAAGAGAAGATACAAATCATACGATCTCTTCAATTGTTATATCCCTTGCTCATTTTAACACTTAAACTCTTGAGTAAAGTAATTCTAGGAGATTATTAAGGCAAAAGAGTGGCATGACACATAAAACCTTAACAGAAGTAATAACACGATAGAAACATGGTGCTTTATAATTTTTCATAGCATTTTTTCCATTCATTGTCTTACTTGATTTTCATAGACACCTGTCAGTACAATAGGACTAGTGTTTTTATTATTTTCATAAACTTGTATCCCAGATTTTATAAATGACTTCAATTCAAAGGAAATTCAATATTATGGTTCTGGAGCATGCAAAAGATTTTTAGAGTAATGCTTTAGTGTGATTTTTCCATAGTAATATTCATACTTAGTTTTAAA
Organism: Myocastor coypus; assembly: GCA_004027025.1. Classification (NCBI taxonomy): domain Eukaryota; kingdom Metazoa; phylum Chordata; class Mammalia; order Rodentia; family Myocastoridae; genus Myocastor; species Myocastor coypus. The sequence continues at coordinate 17,130 of PVJA010004968.1, read as the reverse complement.
AATAACTTTCTCATCACTCATTATTGCCCATCTTCTCCAAATGTTTTCCACACCCTAGTATCACCCACACTCCTTTCAGTAAATTTTAAATCCAGCTCATAACTTTCTACAAAGGAACAGAATCAAAGTCCACATGAACAGCATTCCCTCTAATAAGGAAAACTTACTGTTAAGATCGACTGCTACAGGGCCCAGAGGAATGGCTCAGTGGTCTAAAGCGCTTGCTTGGGAAAGTTTGGGCGGCCTCAGTGACCACGGTTTGATCCCCGGCACCACATGCTGCGCCAGCCCTGCCCTCGGGGCGGGCTGAACCGGCCATAAAAATGAGTGACTGAACAAATAAGGGTTCTGAAACAAGAAAAAAATAAATAAATACAATAAAAAATTCTTAAAAAAAAAAAAAAAAAGGTCGACTGCTACAAACATACCTTCCATGTTACTTAATAGAATTTGTAACAGTTTCTCTACAATAGCTTAGATGTCCAATAAAATCTAGAGTGTAAAGAGCAAGTAGAGAAATAGAACATAGACATTTAAAAATATTTAGAAGAACAATGTCAAGGCCTTCAAATGCAAACAGTGGGAGGCAGTGGAATATTTTTAGGAATCATAAGATCTAGATTCAAGATTCAGACTAAGTCACTGTGAGCTTTGTCATCTTGAGAAAATATTGTTTCCTTTTTGATCTGCTGTTTCCTTGTTTAAAAATGAGACATGGGCTAGGGATGTAGTTCAGTGGCATAAATGCCAGCCTGGCAAACACAAGTCCTGAGTTCTATCTCTGGCAGAAGAGAGAGAGAGAGACAGAGAGAGACAGAGAGAGAGAGACAGAGAGAGAGAAGAGAGAGAGGAGAGAGAAAAAGAGGAGAGAGAGAGGAGAGAGAGAGGGATAGAGAGAGAGAGGAGAGAGAGGAGAGAGAGAGGGATAGAGAGAAAGAGAGAGGAGAGAGAGGAGAGAGAGAGGGATAGAGAAAGAGAGAGAGGAGAGAGAGAGGAGAGAGAGAAAGAGAGAGAGAGGAGAGAGAGATGAGAGAGAGTGGAGAGAGAGGAGAGAGAGAGGACAGATAGAGGACAGAGAGAGAGAGAATAATAAAGAAGCTGTAGCAATACAAGTAAGGTCAGATTCATTTACAGAAATGAGAACTATAGATTTTATTTAATGTTGACATTAATGAGACATTTAGCTTGCATTTAATACTTGGAGAGAGGTGACCAACCAGCAGAGTCTGTCCAGGACTTGTGTTTTCCAGGATATGGGGCTAGATGGTTACTTCATACAGAAAGAAGCCAAGCCTCCCCTCATTACACAGACAACACCTCCAAGTCCTCTCATATGTTACCCTTATCTTTCCAAGGTTTTCACTTCTCACACTGCCTTTGGTCTCTTTGTTGCTGAGTTAGCCTTGAATTGATAATTTGTTTATCTTGTTGTACAGTAGTTGCTTGGCATTTGCTTTGAAGAACACATTAGGTTGTAAGCTCTCTAAGGCCAGAGGTCCTCTTTCCCTCTCTCCTAGTACCTAGTACCTAGTCTAGCTACTATGGTGCTTTATAATTTTTCAAAGTATTAACTCCCTCTTGATGATGGTCTCTGTTTCAATATGACATAATTATTGTCCTACTTTCCTCATTGCTGAGACAGAAAATCCGACACCCAAAGTTAAAAAGAAACAATTGATTTTAGCTCATAGTTTGAAGAGATTTGAGCCCACATTTGACTGGCTCCAAGGCAAGGTAATATGGCAGAGGAGCATCACAGAGGAGAAATAGCTCATGGAAAGCAGCCAGAAGTCAGCAAAGCAGCAAGCAGCGAAGCAGCAGTGGCAGCAGCGGCATCCTTTCTCTTTTTGTGTCCCTCTCAGGATACTGATCCTTTGGGTGGTGCTTTCAGACTCGGGTGGGCTTTCCCATTATCTACCCTAGAACTATGCTAAACCAGTGAGCAGACTTATTTGATAATCACACACCCCTAATTCCAATATCACACATTCTGGATTGAGCCATCTCTCAAAAGTCCCACCTAATGCTGCATGGGTGTTTTGTTTTGTGGGGAGGGGGCGTCTAGATACAAACCATAACAGTTGCACATTTGAAAGAGAGGTAATTCCAGCTGCAAGAGCACTGCGTAGGTAGGTACTTATTTAAGTTCTCTTTAAGATATGTGTGTGGGGTGGGGGTGGGGCAACACTTTGCTGTAGTTTGCATATGGTATGAATGTGTCCCTGAAGGGCTCAGGTGCTGGAAACTGTGTCCAGTGTGAGATGTTGGCAAGTGTAGCATCTTTAAGCAATAGGTCTTTGTGAGAAGCAATCAGATCAATGGGAGTGCCATGCTTGGAAGGGATTAAAGATGGCTTTGCATCGTGAGTTGTATTTTTTGGAAAGTGGATTTTTGTAAAGTAAAGCAACTCTATGCATTGTCCCTCTTGGTAGTGGTCATTTCCCTGTCTGCTTCACTTTTCTGTTACATATAGCCTTAGAGCCTTCACCAGAAGCTGAACAGAAACAGCTATATAAATCCTTTTCCCTTCTAAGTATCAGCCTCAGCTATTTTATTACAGTAATAGAAAACACATGACTACACACCCATGGGCAGATAGAGTTAGGAAGTGTAAGACTGGTCCTTATATATGGCTCTTCTCAACATTCTCTTGCCTCTAAGTCTGTCCTTCACTTTCTCAAGGACCTTCCATTGTTTTGACAATTTATTTTCTTCCATGGTGAATGACCCAGAGCCTTTTCTAAGTCAAGTAACTCCTTCTTCTTTAGTTTTTCTTATTTACCTTCATCATGATCCTTAGAAAACACATGCAGACTTGGAAGTCAGTAGGTCAAACTTCTAAACCTCTGTGTGTGTGTGTGTGTGTGTGTGTGCGCTCGTGCACGTGCATGTGTGTGTGCATGCGTGTGAACTTTGAGTATAGGAGGCTATGAATATTTGTGCTTCCTTCAAAATACTATATATCTTATAGATGGCATATACTTAACAGCATTCACTGCATGGGTTGTTTCTTTGTCACCTGAGTGCGTGACATTAGGAAGAAATTAAATGTAGGCTGAATGCATTTAACAATGATGGACCTCAGCCCAGGAAAAAGAACCTCTTCCCCTGATGATTAGAGGGGAAGCAAGTGTTTCCCCCTCAGTGGTAGAAGCCAGAATGCCTAAAGGGACATTCTGAAAGGCAAATATGCACTGGGGGGTGGGTAGGTGCATGAGCATGACAAGTAGGCATTGTTCTTTGCAAGAGTGGGTCAATATGGTGACAATAAAGAGTGCAGAGTCGGCATTAGGCACCTGGTGCTGCGCCTTGGGCAAGTTGCTTCATCTGTGTCAGCGGCACAGCTCTCATCTCATGCTCCATAATGTTCTTGGGAGGACTGACGATCCTAACACATAAAACCTTTAGCACAGTGCATGGTATATAGTAAACACTCAATAAACTTCAGCTATTACTGTTATTAGGGCTGACCCCAACTACAGCTAGAAGCATCCAAATCCTCAATAAATCCTCATGGGAGAGGAATATAAACATCTGAGTTTGAGCTGGATTGAGTTTTTGGAACTGTCTGAATATATTTGAAATTTATACTGAAATCAATGTGCATAGGTCCCTTGATAAAACAAGGGGGAGGCAAAGTAGAAGCATATGGTGGTCCGAGTCTTGAAGAATGTCTTCAATTATGGAAACAGGCTGTGGAAGAAATATGCCTTTTTGGCTCTGTCAGTCACGAATCTTTTCCAAATGTTGACATTATGCACGATGCTAATACACTATCAAGCACAAACACATCCAGAAAGCCTAAATTCTGCTAATATTCCTTATGGATTATAAGCGAAATTGTGAGCTCTGAGTATTAAGGATTGCAGTAGCTCATAGTAAGAAGGCTAAAATAATTAGTTATCATGTAAGGATGTGGCCAAATCTGGATTTTTCCCAATTAAAGGAAGCATTTTTGTACAGGGTATTTGAGTAAGGCTTATTCTGCTATACTCCATTATTAAGGCTGTTTTGCCATGTTGTGGATCTTATTGGCTTGAAAGGGGGAGGTAAATTCCCATCTACCATAAAGGCCCATTTCTTATTCTCCAAGCTTGGATGAGTTATTCAGCCAGAGAACAACCTTTGAAGTGTAGGGAAACAGTGCTATCAAGCCAAGATGTGAAAATAAAAAAATAAATAAAAAACAGAAAGGGACCCGTAATACATTATAGAGGCAGAATCTGGCCGAAGGTGATGCTAATTTTCTGCTCTTGTCAATGAAAACCAGACGCCCGAACAGCTTGCTCTGTATTCATCAGAATCCTCAGGACCCTGAAATGCCACATGGCAATATCAGAATGCTGGTGTGCCTGGTGGGCTAAGGGGGAGCTCGGTGCCTGGGTGAGGACTGATTCCTTTATTTTCTCTGGCATTGCTTGTGGAAAAGTCAGAGAAAATGAATTTCAAACGATGGGTCAAAACTCAAGATCTGAAACATATTTATTCCATCCTGTAGGTCTCATGCATCTATGGAAATAATTTCAATAACTTTAACTTCATTTTTGGTTGCAGATAAGTTGCTCATAGAGTTCCAATAAAAAAAAGTTTTATTTCAGTCACTTACCATGCAATGAATCTTTTTAAATCCTGTAAAATTTTTGGGGAAAAAAGTTCAAGTTGGCTGTAAATGATTACCCTAATTTCCTGTTTTCTTTCTACTTATTTTGGGTTACTCATTTCTCCCTCTGCACATTTTGCATCCTAATTGTGTGGGGGCTGGAAAAGCCGCTTTCACAGGAGCACTACTCAGGCTGTGTTTTCCCTCTCTCTATTCTTTCTTTCTGTGTTAAGAATATTTTAAATGCTTGACACATGTTTGCCCACTGCCTGAAAATGTGAAAATAGAATACATTGTTTGATGGCAAAATGCAAGAAATTGCACAGATGCTTGTGTGTCCACTCGGGTGGAAGGGAGACAGCTACTTTCTAAATGCAGTAAATGTTCAGGAAGGAGCAGGTGCCCAAAGTAAAACCAGGTGCCTCACCAGAAGCATCACTTCCTCCTGCCCTTGTTAGCTAATTTGTTTATGGAACGTAACTTCTGAGGACAGCCATGTACATAATATTTTGCAGAGAATCAGAATCAAGAGAAAGAGAATAAACCCTTCACCCCACTTGAGCCCTTAGAGGACATCTCTTTGCCTTCCAACTTCTCTGGTACAGAGAGAGCTGCACAGTCATGGCATCTGACCCTCCCTCCTACTGGGAATCCTGCTGCCACAGGCCTCATCCCATGCCTTGTGCCCAATCTAACAAAGTCAAGTTCCCGGCATTCTTCCCTCCTCAGGGGCCAGCTGAGGAGCAATTTTGCTTCAAATACATAAGGAGAAAGAGCATGGGAGAGCAGCTGACTGTGTGTCTTCTCAGTCCATGGGTCTATGTGGAAGATGGGGCCGTGGAGATGATTCACTAGGTGAAGTCAGATAGGAAAGTTGAAGTCTATATCTAATTTGGAGCCTAATAATGAATTTATACTTGCTCCAGGACAGCTCCGCCCTTTGCTCTAGGCTTTTGGGAAGTGATGTGTAAGCTGTTGGAATGTTAGGCATGATAGGAGTGGCTCTGTTTACCCAAGCCCTTGGGCCAGCCAGTAGATACAGCATTTGGGGTGTGGCCTTGAGTCCTGTAATGTGGGGGCTTCAGATTGTGAGGTAGCAGCTTGATCTCAGCAGAGGATGGAAACCAAGGTCAAACACGGCCAGCCAGCTGTGCCTGAATGTGATGAAGCCCATCAAGACCTCTCCAAAGGTGCACGTGCTCTTCCTTGCTTAGAGGACTGTCACTACCAGTGCAGCCTGCTGTCCTTCACTGGGAGAAGACAACCAGATCTCCATGTTTGAGATATTGCAAGGGATTTTGTTCTCCGTGCTTCTGCACTTGACTAGAGTTAACCTCTATCCCTTCCTGTAAGAAATGGCAGCCATGGCAACAGTTCCTTTTCTGAATTCTTGCAGTAACTTCTATGGTTGTTCCTCCCAGTAAATTATCAAACTTGAGGGTTGGAAGATGGGGTACTTCAACTTACAAGTGGTATTAGACATGAAGGTAGACATTGTCCAAATAACTTTGCAATTGGAGTGGCAGGTGTCTCATCTGTTAGGAGCTAAATGAGTCATTGTCTTTAAGGGAGTATAGTATTCTGAAATTCCCTCAAAGACTCTCTCTCTCGCTCTCTCTTACAAATGACTTGCTCTTTCTTACGTCTTAGATATGCATTATCTACTTATTTTATTTTGTCTGTTTCCATTCAAATTTACAATGTCTTTCTGTGTGGAACAGATAAAGTTTGTCTGATTTCCTCCTTTCGTGCTGGGCCAATGCTCTACCAGTGGGCTCTCTCCCCATCCCTTACAAAGATTTTCTTAAGATGCTATTAGGACTTGCATGCCAGACTCTGAGTATAAATGTTAATTGCCATTTTTATTAAATTTTGGAGCTACCAAGTACCACACACTGTGTCCCTAAAAACAATAGAAATCCATTCTCTTATAATTCTAGAAGCTAAAAGTTCAAAATCAAGGTCTGACAAGATTGTGTTCCTTTTGAAATCTGCAGAGGAGGACCCTTTCTCTCTTCTGTTCTAGCTTCTGGTGGTAGCTGGCAATCTCTGTCATTCCTGGGCTTGGTGATGCCATACTTCAATTCTCTGTTTTCCTGTCAGTCCCTTTTTGCATCTCTTTCTCTTTATGTTTCTCTTCTTTATAAGAAAATCTCCCATCATATTGGATTAGGGACCCATTCATTTTTATTAATTTCTCCTGTAAAGACTCTATTTCCAAATAAAGATACATGCTGAAGTACTGGGGGTTTAGGTTTCAACATACATTTTCTAGGGGGATATAATTCAGCTCATACCCATAACACCTCTTACTGTGAAAAAGAAAGAAAGAAAAGAAAGAAAAACAAATAAGCATTTGAGCCATTGGGTCTCATTTCCTTTATATGTAGTTTTAAAGAAATTATATGCCCACCTCCGACTTTGGGAAAAGATCAGGAAAGATACTGAATGGATGGGCTTGGCACAGGCCTGGGCATATAAAATGATGGCGGCTGCCTCAGTGTCTCTGGGAGCTTATCCTAAGTAAGATGCTTTCTAACGCATTTCCATTTAGGAAAATCTGGGGTGTAAGTGTACACAGACTCTTCCTTTACCTGTGCCTTCTCACCATGCCTCCAGCTGTAAGAAGCCCAGACCAAAAGGACATTGTATCCTCAGGAACCTCATTCATCAAGTTGGTTTGAACAGTGAGCACGCTAAGACAATAACCCCTCCACCTTGCCTTCCCCTCTGTCTTGACTTCAGGCTTATCTGAGAGCCTTTTGTTCAGGCTCATAATTATTCAGTGACTCAGGAGCCCACAAGCATTACCAGTGGAGCCAGACAAGACCAGCAAGCTCCATGGACCACCTGTTCCAAGTCATTTCCTGTGTGGGCGGTAACTTCACAGGGCTGAAAATATGAGTTACGGTAAAAATGTCTTCAGCCCTGGCACTCAGAACTGTTGAAACTAGATGGGATCTTGTTTGATTATGTTCTGGGCAGACTCATTTCATTATCATCCTTTGCATATATATGAAAAACTCTTATCCCATAATAAACAAATGTTCTCAAGGGGGAGACAACACACCATTGCCCTGTGACTTTTTTCTGAAAGAGCATACACCCCGATGTTTTACCTATGAGGTCAGATGCATGAGCAGGGTGCAGCAGCAAGAACTCAGCACAGCACATATGTGGGGTTGTTTGTGCCCCAGGATGGAGTGTACAAGGAGGTAGAGGTTCAAGAATACTAACAGCAAATGTTAAGCCATGTGTTGTGCTACAGTGGAGTTTTGGAAACAGGCTAAATTAATCAAAATATTCTGTTCGCAGTATGCCCAATTTGGCTGGTGGAGTGGAAAACAAAACAGAGAACAACAGCCCAAACAGTTATTTATGTCCTGTAGACAAAACACTGGGCTGGTTGACAGATTATTTCCACTCCAGAGTGAGTTGTTGCTGGCATTTTCACTCTGAGTTTCATGGCAGAGTTTTTCCACAATGTGACTGCTCTTGAGGAGAAAGATTCATTTTTAAAAGTGATGTTGCCTGCTGTCATCAGTCTTTCTCATCTTGCTGTGCATTGTCAAATTCTTGGTCAGGACTAAGCTTTCAAATTAATTTTTATCCTTCTTTCTGATTATAAAAGCAAACATACTATAGAAAACTATGTAGAAAATACATAAAAATGTATAAAGGGAAGAAAAAGTAACGATAGGTCTATAAGCCAAGAAAAATCCTTTATTGTTGGGCATCTGTATGGTTTTAATATGTGTTTAATAGGAGAATGCATATACAATATTTTAAATGTTTTAATCCTCTTTGATATATGTGATGCAATTATGGTCAGGGGAAGATGTGCTGTTTAACATAAACATGTATTCTTGTCATGTTGATGTTTTAACTAGGTTTTTACACTTGTATTGTTTTGCCCTTTACTTAAGGTTGTCAGTGTTAGCTAGGGATTCAACTTCACTAATCATGAGTGTAAAACCCTCATGGACTGTACAGAAATCACAATACAGTGGGGGACATCATGTGAAGGGGAGGTTCCTGCCCCAAACACCACAGTCTAGGCTTTGAAACTCCAACAAGTCATGTTAACCAGCTGATCGTGAGTCAGTATTGTCCCATCAAACTCTTACGTTTGCACAGGAAATCAATGGCTGGGTGGGGGACCTGCTCTGAACTTAGGAAAGGTCAGACTAGACTCTCACGTTGTCTAACTCAACACATAAACTTTCATTTAAGTATTCATATGCCCCATATATTGATTACACCAAAAAATTATTTGCTGTTTCTCTGAAATTAAAAGTTAGAATCTGTATTTTATCTGCAAACCCTAGAGCCTTCTCTAACTGGCTGTTAGGTCCGTAGCACTTGTCATGCTGCCAGGGCTGTACAGCATGACCTGTTCAATGTTTTGACCATTATCTGCCTGCAAGCACTAAATAGCTTTGTCTTTTAAGAGTACTACTTACGAGCAAGAGCCATGGTGTCACAAGAAAAAGACCTGTTCACATTACAGGAAGGCTGTGCAAGGTTGTAAAAGAATAGGATTTTGGGAGGCAAAACCTAGGTTAATGTTTTCACTGGATGAGCTTGCACTGCTTATTGTCTGAGGCTGTGAGTTAGAGTGGAGCTCGCAGCACCTGCTTTGCAGAAAGTTTCAACAGTGCTTCATCCCCTTCAGGCACACAGAGCTCCTTCCTTCTGCTCCCAATCGGGTGAACACACTGTTGCTGCGAGACAGGCAAAGGTTAATGGTGAAAGGGAAGCTGGAGCTAGGTCAAGGGACATAAAGGGGCTACTGCCTTTTTACTGTTGTTCCTGCATGTTTATATAAAAGGGCCCTTTCAACATTTACAGAGCTTTAAAATATACCATGAAAAAAAGACTACTTTGTACTTACAAGAGTGCCTTTCATCTAAATCGCTCATAAGTCTCATGGACGTTACCTCACCCATTTCAGAACATCCTCAAAGGAAAGGAAGGAGGGGCTCTTGCCCCCATTTCATAGATGGAGAAATTGAGGTGTGGGAAGAAGGCAGAAGGGCCAAGAGTGATGTTAGACTGCAAGATCACAAGTCAGGCACCTGGGTTCTAAGTGTACTTTTGTTATTCAAAGCCTGTGTGCTCTCTCCTCCTCTTTTGTTTTCTCCTACTCCTGTTCCTCTTCTTCTTCCCATATGGGGTGGGTGATCTTCGATGGCCCACATACTATTAATTATCTGTGGTGGTATCAAGAAAACTGGAAATGTCATAGTAATAATTCCTGAGACATATTTCAAGTCTTCACTGATACCTTTGGCATTAGAGTAAATTTTTTGCAAGAAGAACAAATAAAAAAATGAAGAGGATAACTGAAAGTAGGAAGTTCAACTGCCTGCGGATGCCTAATAATCAGAATTGTTGATGTGCTTCTTAAAGACAGGGACATTCAGAACCCAGACCGCTTGTCTCTGAATTCTCAGGTAGGGGCTGGGAAGCAGTGAATAAAAGCATTAGCTCGGAATCACCAGGTATCCATGGAAGGTAGAGCTGTCTGGGTGACATTCAAAAATTTTGATTTAAAATTATGATATGGGGTGTATTTTGGGTGTTTGAAATTTTGATGTCTTCCCAGGTGATTTTAGTAGGCGGCCATGGTGCAGATGAAGGGAGCAGGACTGAAAGCAATGATCCTGTGGATGCCAAAGCCATGTCCAAGTCGCCAGTGAGTGGGAGCAAATCAGGTCCAGACCCCTGGCCTCCAATCTCGTCTTTCACTGTGTCCACTGTGTTACGTTACTCCCCCAATGTCTAAATCGCTCATCCTGGGTATGCAGGTTTGCTTTTTATTATATGAAAAAACTTCCTAGCTTAACAAAAGTGTTACTTAAGATTTAGAATTGAACAAAACATTGAAATAAAAATTTCCTGCATGGCCCCATCCTGCCACCACCAACAGGAATATAATTTCAAAAACAGCCATAAACTTGCAAAGGACTTGAAATAGAAATGATTGTATAAAGAACCTTTAGATATCAGTAAGAAGATGAAAAATCCAAAAGAGGAATGATCAAAATTTATGAATAGAGGGGTCTGGCGGGATGGCTCAGTGGTCTAAAGCGCCTGCATGGGAAGGCTTGGGCGGCTTCAGGGACCGCGGTTTGATCCCCGGCACCACATGCTGCGCCAGCCCTACCCTTGGGGCGGGCTGAGCCAGCCATAAAAATGAGTGAATAAACAAACAAAGGTTCTGAAACAAGAAAAAATAAATAAATAAATAAATAAATAAAATAAAAAATAAAAGCCTTTAAAAAAAAAATTTATGAATAGAAAATTCACCAGAAAAGAAAGTCAAATGACAAGAAAAATCATAAAATATACTTGACTCCTTTGATAATTAAAGAAATATAAGTTAAAATATCAGTTAAATACTGATATTCTTTCCTTGAATTAGAAACGATTAAAGATTGACAATATCCACCAATGGGACTATGTGGCCACTGTTGAAAGGCACACTGGAAGATTCTGGAGAGCAGTTTGGCTTTTGTTACAGTTACTCTTTTATTGCTGGTGGGACAAAACATCCAGCACCCAAAACTTAAGGAGAAAAGGTTTATTTAGCTCACGGCTAGTGGAAGTTTCAGTCTATACTTCCTGGTTCCAAGGTATACTGGCACAGGACACATAGCAGCAGCAAAGAGCAAGAGCAAAGGGGGTGGCAGCAGCTCAGACAGCTAGCTAGCCTTGCTCCCCTCCTTATACTGCAATGTAGATTACCCACTCCAGGGTCAGGGTGTAGCAAAGTCCAGAAGCCACCCCATGACTACATGAGGCTTTGAGGGGACAACTAGATACATGCTATGACAATTTTACTTACCAAAGTCTCTAATCTAGTAATTCTACTTTAAACAAACTAGCTCAGAGAGAGGAATGAGGAAATATATGTGAGAAGACATGCATCATAGAGTTATTTATTGCATCAAGTGTTTGAAAGTAGTCTGAACATCCATCATCAGACGATTGGGGAGATAAATTTTGACAACTTCATACAATGGAATAATATACAACTATTAAAATTATATTGCATAATTACATCTGTTGACATATATAAAGTGAATAGAGAAACAAATCAAACTACAGATCACAGGAGTTCAGTTTGTAACATGTGTGAATTATGAGTACACAGACCTAGGCTTGGGGTATGGTCCTGGCTTTACCTGGAGTGACAAAATACCCAGGTTTTGTAGAGATTTTAGAGTTTTCTGGGATTCAGAATATATATTAAATCTGTGATAATGCCGAACAAACTATTTTGATTAGTGATTGTGGCTGGCCTCTAATGAGTGATCTGGATACAGTTCATGATTTTGCTGTACACCATCTGTTATTAAAAATCATGGATTTGAAATATCTGTGACTAGAAAATTTATATGCTTTCTTATATTGTTAATATTTCTATTTGGGTGGTAGATTATGAGCTTTTAAAATTTTCTTCTTTGAGGGGCTGGGGAGATAGCTCCAAGGCACAAGCGCCTGCTGGGCAAGTGCAAGGTTGTGAGTTTGAACCCCGGTCCTAACAAAAAAAAAAAAAAAAAAAAATTTTCTTCTTTGATATTTCTTTAGAAGGCATATAATTTTTAGGACAAAAATAGAAGTGGTTTCTATTCAGGTAATTCCAAAACTATGGTCTTTATTATTTTTTATTTTTGTTTTGCATTTAGGACAAGGGATACAGGGTCTACAGGGTCTCACTACATAGAGCAGACTCATAGTGATCTTCTTGTTTTCAGCATCCCCAAGTGCTGGGAGTACAGGCATACACCACCTTGCCCCGTCTCAATCACCCTCTGAGTGCACCCAGTGGGGGCGGGGAGAAGCCAGCATGACACATCAGGAATTGAACCCTGGCCTCTGTGCTCTTGCTGAAGCAGTGCTTTAGTATGCTGAGTTATCAGGCTGTCCCTACAGTCTATTTTTAGTATGAAGAAAGTGGCAAATAATTTTAAAGAAGTGCTTCTGTAGAATGTTAACTATTGATGTGAGCTATAGAAGGTGAGTAACTCAGACACCAAGAGATGTTCCTAAGAGCAGAGTACCACAGGCGACTTCTCTTTCCTACCTTACTATCCTACAATACAAAAAGGTTGCTGGGTGAATAAAGACTTTACTTTCCTCCTTTATAGAAATAAGACCATCCCTGTGGTATGGGTTGGACATCTATTACACTTGAGTACAGAATTAGTAAATTTCTGTATCCCCAAAATAATAAGGATGCAGTTTAAGAACAATTTTTCAACTTTGGGTAAATTTGCATAGAAAACTCTTCCCTTGAAAACTTCACTGCTGATTATTTTGACACTGCTTTCATGAGACTAATAGGTGATGCCCTTTAAAGAACTGTGTGATGAAGAAGACGTATTTCCCTGGAAGAATCCCATTTGCCAGGGGACTGCTGGAGGGTGTGGGGGGAGTTCTGGAAGAATTTTCCCAGCAAGGGCTGAGATTTCTGTCCCATAAATTTTCTTGGCTTGTTTCAAGAACATGATGGACTGGGAGAAGGCATCTCAAGGCAGAAGTTAGAGGAGAAAGGGTGGGCAGAAATTAGACGCCTTCTTTGGAGTCAGAGCTGCTAACTAGGGGGTACATGGACTGCAACACCAATCCTGGGGCCTTCAACATGTTTAATTCTGATTTTTTTACTTGCTTACCAGGGGAAAAGATTCAAACTAGGCCTTTGTACAGCAATCACAGTGTAATAGGAAGAGGTTTCTGAGAGAGTGTTTTCAAACATAACAATGTAGAAATCATTTAGGGAAAACTTACTTTCCCCTCATATAAGGAGAAAGCTCATAAAAGTTTGAAAAGCTCAGAGATAATTAGATCCCCTGCTCCCCTTGTATCACTTTTTGGTTCTCCATCTCGAGTGGTTGAAGTTTTTCATAGCAGTGATAGTTGCTTTCATAGTAGTTGTTAACGAATGTAACTAGGAGTTGTGTATCAAACGCAGGGGGAAGAGACCTGGCATAGACTGTTATCACTTTTCCATTATATCAATATACCATCATCTGCAGCAGTGGCAGAAAGTGCCACCAGAATGCCAAGTTTAGTTAACAGGAGGTTGAAAAGGCTCTGATGTGCAAATATAAAATAGTCACATTTAAGTCATTATTACACATGTAAGTCATTATTACAGTGGCAGAGTGTACCCACACTTTTTCTCTCTTATCAAATCCTAACAACCCTGTTGGTTGGTTGGTGCACAGAAAAGCTGTCTAGGCCACCAGCTACCAAGCTGGAGCCTCTGTGGCACTGTCCCCTAGGCAGAACATACCCTCAGCATCTCTCCTTCTCATCCTTATTGCCACTCTGAAGTGAACAACAGAAATCTCAGCAAAACCCAACCTCAGAAGTGTCACCAGAGTGAATCAAAATCTACCTTGTAAGATAGCAGGAGAGGAAGATGCCCCGAATAAATATTAGGTTCCATAAAGTGAGTTTTACTCAATTATTTCACACTTTTATGTCAGAAAACACTATCTCCAAAACCACTTTCAATCCATAAATGGCATTTTCATGAATAACTTTATAGAGATAAAAAAAATATCCAGAACTATGACCAGATTCCTGCAACCAAATTCTCAGTGCTTTTCTCCCTTGGGTTAAGGAGCTGTAGGTTGAAGCAGGGGTGAGCTGGTGCAGGAGGGAGAAAAACAAAGTCTTTTGTCTGGAATTTTTAATTATCAAGGGCTTTTACTTGAGAAATAATTCGTTTCACACACGAAGTTTCACACACCTCACCTTGAAGTCTATCCACCAGGGACATGGTTGATCAATGATGTAATTCTAAAGTTATTTCAGGATAGTGGTTCTTTTATTCTCACAAAGGATTTGCTGAAAATTAAAAGAAGCCTGCAGGCATTTATTTTAATCTCTCAAGATTGTTTATTGTTCCTACAAGTCAGGACGCCCCAGTTTTGGAAAGTACATTCCAACAGAAAAGTCGATAAAATGATTGCGTTGTTCAAGAGATGGGGTTCTGCAAGACAGACTCACTGCAGACAGTCTCCTGGGACAATGCTATTTTTTTTTTTTTATCATGCAGTATTTCTGAGCGCATGCATGGTCCCTGGGTGGAACTCATAAGAACTGGTTTGCCTTTAGAGACATTGACATGATTAAGAAGCTATAAATGTCTTCAAATTACATGTTTTGCTAATACAGTATTTATTTAATCAGTTAATTTTTATACAAGGTCTCACTATGTAGTTTAGACTCCCAGTGATCCTCCTGTCTCAGCATACCCAGCACTGAAATTAGAGGCATGCTCCACCATGCCAAGTTTGGGGGTCAGCACCACATGCGGTACTGGGTATTGAATTTGGGACTTTGCATTTGCCAGGCAGGTACTTATTCCTTGGTGCTATATCCCCTGTTTAATGCATTCTTTAAAATATCAATGTCCCATGCTACTTCTGTGCCATGAAGTATTGCCATGTAGCTCTTTGACCATTATGCTACATGCGAAACAAGAAATAAAGACTGGTGAGTTCAATGTCTGGGTGCCACAAAGAAAAAAGAAAAAGAAAGAAAGATTGGGCATGGTGGCACATTCCTATAATCCTAGGGTTGAGGAGGCTGAAAGCAGGAAGATTACTGAGTCCAAGACAGATAGGGAGACCCTGTATCAAACACATAAAATGAATAAATAAATAGAGAAATAACATGTATTTTAGGTGATTTCATTGAATATTATAAGCTTCTCCTCTTTCCAGTGTAATTAATCATTTTTTTTCATTCATGATGGGATTATAATTTTTTTTTTCCATTGGGCCTAAAAACCTATCTCAAGATCCTCAGCTTTTAAGGTTTTCCAATCTTTTCAAATGTGAACAGGACCCACAGACTGAGTGGGTGGCCTCTCCTACAGTGTGAGAAAAGACTGTAAATTTCCCCCTTTATTTTTACGACCATGGATTTCTTGTTTGGAGAAAAATTTAATACACAATTGGCACCTTTACAGTTATTTCACCTAAATGTTAGTTAAGAGGTATTTGATGCCCAATATACTCAATTATTTTTACAAGCCCTGTTTAAGCTCTTTTCCTAGAAAAGAGATGCTGTCTTTGCCAGAGGCACATTATCTGGAGTATCCAACATTCTCAGCCTATTTTCCACAACTTTATGTTTCCACATTTTAAGTTGTCTCAGTTCTCTGAGCTGCAAATTGGGAATATCAAAAAGGCCCTTGCTTAACAGCTGCCTTGCGTTGCGTGGGAAACACAGCACAGTCTTGCCCGTTGGATCGAAAAATCCATTATTATGCATTAACAAGAGAACAACAAGATCTTCAAAATCTGGCTCAGTTTTGATAGGTATCTTCTAGCTTTCAAAACTATTTTTAAAACATTCTGATGCATGCTATGTTTAAAACTAGCAGGAATATCTTATGAGAGAAATATCCAAAATGAACAAAAGGTTCAGTTACTATGAATAAAAAACTACACAAATTTTTAAGATATCAAATGGAAAACTGTGTAAGGGTGCACACATATTCTCAGCAATTTTGGAAGCTATGGCAGGGGACTGCAAGTTTGAACACAATGTCAGAAGTTAGGGACTTAGACAGGCCCTTTTTCAACATTAAAAAGAAACACTGGCTGGAAATATAATTCAGCATATAGACGCTGACTTTAATCCCTAATACTAAATAGTAGTCAAAAACCCAAAGCAAAGTAAAACAAAACAAATATTTAAATAGAAACCAGTCACCAAGTGTCATAGATGTGAATGACATGTGTGAGATAATTTTCCAAATGCAAAACCAACCCACACATCTCTAGGGGAGATCCTAAACTGAATAATGACTCTAGCAACAGAATTGAACATATTTCTGAAGCTGATTGTGCTGTGATGTTAATAGCTTTAGAGACCTGACTATGGTTTATTAAGCTAAAATCTTTTGGCTAGATTTGCTAAGCCAAAAATAAAGTTCCATGCTCTCCCTAGCAACATAACTCCTATGGGATGCTGGGTTGGGGAAACTAGTTGTGATATTGAACAATAATGTCTTTTCCATTATTGTCTCTAAATTTTACCCACTCTAAGTGATTTTAGTTTCTGGAACATTCAGCTAGGGCTCATAAACGTTTCTTGCTCTTTAGATGTTCTTCTGACCCCATACAAGGGAAGTCTATAAGGTCTTTTGAAAAGACATGGCCACAGGGAACTGTCAGGCCTCTTTGCATTAGCTCTTTTTTTTTTTTTTTTTTTTTAAATTACATGAGAAATATTTATTACTAATTCTAATAAATAACATTTCACCATGGCATAGCATGGGTTTAAATATAACAGTAAACAATGCAATATTTTGCAACAGTATGCATTGCACATCTTTGTATGTTCACCCAATATAAGGCAGATTACTAAAGTAGATGTACATACTTAATATAATTTTGCTTATAGTAAATATACACATAACTATTTCTCTACATCTGTTCATTTAAAAAGCTTCCAGCTTTTCGGCCGGAACCGCCATCTTCCAGTAATTTGTCAAAATG
>PVJA010004967.1:67596-82141 GCA_004027025.1 Myocastor coypus | reverse complement strand
TTCTTCTTCTTCTTCTTCTTCTTCTTCTTCTTCTTCTTCTTCTTCTTCTTCTTCTTCTTCTTCTTTGCACTTACTACAGGATTTACAGGGTCTCACCATACACATCGGCCTCCTAGTGATCCTCCTGTCTCAGCCTCGCAAGCACCAGGCACTCACCACCACACCCAGTTAGCATAGGAAACCTCTATTTTAATCAAAGGCTCGATTATTTAATAAATAGCGCTGCATGGGGCCCTCTAAAAACCTATAATAGCTTATTACAATTTTACTATGAACGTATTAATGATTAATATTAACATTATCAGTCACAAAAGCATTGTTCTCACTAAGGTTTTGGTTAGATTGGAGTTCAAAGAGCCTGAAGTAGTTTTCCTACATAACTAGCTGCATTTCTAGTCATGAGTTATTTTTATACTTCTTTAAATGGTAAGCTTCTGCCTACTCCTCAAAGAATTATGAGATTCAAAGGAATTCTATTATGCTGTACACTTTAAAACTTTCTATGTGTTTATATTTTATTTAATCTTCACCTGCATGCTCAATTATCACCTAGAAAAAGTCTTCAGAAACTTTCAAACCTTACTTGTTTACCTCTCTGACATTACTCCAGGAATATGGATTCAAGTCTTCATGTATTATCCAAAGTGATATTTCAAATAATAGTCATACAAAATATTTAAATTCACTGACATATATTGTGCTATAGAAAGCTAATGACTTGTTTCCTCAAAGGGTTATTTATTTTTTAGTATACTAGTGTGTGAATTATGTTGCAAATATATACTTAAATCTTCCTATGTTTTCTCTTACCTTGCACTTAGGTGAACCTTCTAAGCTAACTAAATTTGAATAAGTAGTCATAGTTTTACCTGTGTGCTTCTAGTGTTGAACAATTTACAGCGTCTCTTAAGTACTTTGAAAGGATCATAGGGAAGCACTTAGAGAAGTATTTACACCTTTTCTATGTTGTCTTAGAAACATGAAGAAAAATCAAGGGTGAGATGAGCAATGTTAAGAAGTGTTTCTAACATTCAATGTGTTTCTACCTTGAAGAAACAGCACTGTGCTTTAGGATGCATGGAAAGGTTTAACTACAGCTCTTACTTTCGTACAACATGGTTCAGTTGCCAAATATGATAATGTTAAGCAGACCTATGCAACAGATTTGATAAAATAATCTGAGCTAATAGAGTAATATTCAAATAATTTTTCAATTAAATAATGTCTTATACAGGCTTTTAGAGATATTATATCCCTAAAAGTCTTTCCTTTTATCAGAAAAGTTGAGATAAAATATAATAAATGAGACTAAGTTACTTAGATAAGGCAGAAATGGTGAGCAGAAATTACTTAATTTCATGAATATAGCTCAGCTTCTCTCTCAATCATTCTATATATTGTAATAGAAATGAAATAAAGATGTATCTGTATGACTTTCCATTATCTTTATTAGTTTCAGAAAAATGCAGATATGACAAATTTAAATAAAAAATCTCGTCAAGTGGAAAAATTTGTTAAATACTATAAGTTTTACTTCCAAATATATTTCTTCTAGAAAACTGAGCACTTTTAGAGAAGTAATTTACTTGTGGTTCTATTGAATATTATGAATTATATTTTTATGTAGAGAAGAAGAAATTGATGAAGATTTGCATAAAATGTTTAGTATATCTTATGTTACAAAATCAAACATTTTTAGGAAAATAATTGAGAAGTAATTTAGAGAAGTAATTTTAGAGAAGTAATTTACTTGTGGTTCTATTGAATATTATGAATTATATTTTTATGTAGAGAAGAAGAAATTGATGAAGATTTGCATAAAATGTTTAGTATATCTTATGTTACAAAATCAAACATTTTTAGGAAAATAATTGATTCTATAATATCTGAGTTAATCCTTAAAAATGAAAATTGGTATACCGTGTAGAGAGATATGGCTACTCAGGCAGATTGAGACCTATTTGTCTAATTGCATTTAGTGATAATTTACATATATTTTGGCATAAATTCATTTTTTGCTAGTTTGTTTTTCAACTGGGTCTCACCATGTAGTTCTCCCTGATCTTGAACTCCCTATTGTCCAAGCTGCATTCTGGATTGCTACAGTCCTCCTGCCTCAGCCTGTGGAGCGCTGGGACCATACTTGTGTGCCATACTGCCTGACTCTACCATGTATGCCAGAACACAATACAATATGTAGACAAATACTTTCTGATTTAAATTCAACCCTTTGAAGTCTGTAAAATTCATTTTTCGTTTATTTTTGCAATCTCAATGGTATTTATATTTATGAGCCCTTGATTTTAAAAATTAAGTGTGTATGCATGGTATATAGTTCCTTTGAGGTTATATCATTGTTTTTCATGTAACTTTCTTTGAAAGTTGTCCATAGTCAACACTGTCAAATAATATTAATTTATCCCTTGAATAGGTGCAATGAATAATGAACACAACAGTATTTAAATTAATCGGAGGGAATAAAGTGAGTACCCAAAAGCATGCCAAAGAGTCCCGTATTTCCTCTGAATTGAGCAAGACTTGAGCAGGTGGGTAAAGAGCCTAACGTCTTTCAGTGTGTCATTTGTCAGCCAGCACAGTGGCTCAAAGAAATTTTGTTCTCTCCATGTCCCAAGGGCCGCAATGTAGTTTTTCATCTTAGCAGCTGAAATGAGCTCAAAAGCACTGCCTGATGCTTGGTTTCCGTCAGCACTGCTCCTCACTGGCTGAGTGAGGAATCATCTCCTTACCGCCAGCATAGAAAACTGACTTGTCCTGAGTGCCATCCTGTACTCATTTGCTCTTTTTGTTGGACTGACCTGTCTTGTTGAGAGACATCTGAGCCTTTTTTGATTAAGGAAATAAAGTTCTGGATCACTGGTCCAAAATTCATGAATTCATATTTATAGATAAAGTTAAAATGAATAAATGAATGTGGGGGAGGCAGGGAGATAGCTCAGTAGAACAAGAATGTGCCCGGAAAAGGGTCCTGAGTTCAATCCTGGTACCACAAAAAAAGAAAAAAAGAAAAAAAAAAATATATATATATATATAATAAAATAAAATGAACACAGGACTTCTCAAAGACACAGATACACACACATGCATGCATGCACACACACACACACACACACACACAAGCATACACACATCAACATTCTTGAAAGAAATACCATACATGTTTCATTTTCATCTTAAAGTTCTGATTATTTTAGTCGATGCTATGGCCAGTGACACAGTAGAGTGTCTGTGTGTGTGTGTGTGTGTGTGTGTGTGTGTGTGTGTGTGTGTGCGTGTGAGTGTACAATCATCAGAGCTGTACAGTGTGAGATCTTTAAGTCTCTAATGGGTTACCTGGTTACAAAGCAGAAAAGTACTGAGGGAAATGTGTAGTGGAGCAAAGCTCTAGACTTCATGGTGACCTGGAACCAGAGGCAAGGACAGAGCTCCAGCAATAACTCTGTCCTCCGAAGGGAGGCCCAGTCACACACCTATGGCTAGGCCCCAGCTTTTGGCCGCACATTCAGCTCTGAGCATCAGTGGACAAACCTGATGAGTGGCAGGACTCTCCAGTCTAGTGACTCATCTGGGAATCTCTTAATTTGTTCACGTGAACAACTACCATCATCCTCCACAAAATCATTTGGTGTTGCTTTTCAAAAGTAGGAAAGCAACTAATTAGTAGACTGATAGACATAAGTTCCATGTTGTAAGTTACTTCTAATGATTTGTTTACAAATATTTTCAAAATAATTTACCAAATACACAACTTTTGGGATTTATTTTCTGCACACCAATATGCTAGATATTGGGAATGCCAAGATGAACAAACACCATACTTATCTCAGAAAGAAAAAGGCCCTAATTATGCTATAAACAACTTCGAAAGCACAGATGTGTCATGCAGTAGGAAGAAACAGAAAGATTACATGGTTTCTAATCCTTTCAACTAAAAGAATTGGTATAAAATTTTTGAATGACAACATTTAAAACCTCTCCTGAAAATACGTGACAATGCTTTAACATGTTTTTTTTTAAAACAACATGCTGCTTTTAGGGATATATCATGGAATGGAAAACCCTCCAGAAACTAAATTATAGTACACTATATTATACTGCAACCATTACCCAATGCTTAGGGATTCTGATAAGAATCCAGATATGACCCAGACAAGTGAGTTTGTCTGTGTTTATAATGTCCAAGACTTCAACTGTGAATATATAAACACTACCAGAGCAAGTTAGAGCTAAAAATCCACTTCCATCTTGGCTCCAATTCATATGTCCTGTTGTCAGGATCAGCTCATCTTTGTTTGGGCAACAGCACAGACCAACATATGCCCCTGTCATATGCTTGGGGCTCGCATGACAGCTGTGCTTGGAGTGGGAACAGACTCAGAGGGACATTACTATGGGATCATATTCTATGAGGGTGAGTCTAAAGTTTTCTTGTGTTTTTTAGGTCAGCTTCAGAAGACCCATGGCACCCATGTGGTCATATATTGTTGATAAGGCATTGCCTTAGTCCATGCAGGTTGCTATTTTTAAAAACTTGAGAATTGGTTAATTACACACAAGAAAAATTAAATTTCAGAGTTTTTGAGGTGGGGAATTCCTAGATCAAATTGTGAGTGGGTGCAGTGTTTGATAAGGGCTCGCTTTCTGGCCTGTAGAAGACAACTCTTCTCACTGTCTTCATGTAGTGAAAGGGGAAGTGTCCCCCTACATCCTCTTGCATGGAGTTACCAACAACTTTCATCTAGTCAGAAACCTGAGGCTCCAATCCATCTCCCAAAGAGCAGATCTCTAGATAACACCACTTAGATTTTAAATTCCTATAGAATTTGAAACAAAATAGTTAAATTGCAAGAGGGAGGCATAGCATTCATCTTTTCTTTCTACTGTCCCTTAAGGCTGGGATTATAATCGAACACCTTTCATTCAAATCTTCATAAATAGTGGGAAAACATTAGTGCTAAATTTAAAAGCCACACAATGTTTAAGTTTGTCAGATCCTTCACATATGAAATTACATTCCACTTCATTTAGTAAGAAAACTATACTTCCACTATGAATGATTTCTATTTGTCTTAGACCTCAAATGAGGTGATAGGGTGACAGCAAATAAAACAAAAGAGAAGGCCCGGCGGGATGGCTCAGTGGTCTAAAGCACCTGCTTGGGAAAGCTTGGCAGGCTTCGGGGACTGCGGTTCGATCCCCAGCACCACATGCTGCGCCAGCCCTGCCCTCGGGGTGGGCTGAGCCAGCCATGAAAATGAGTGAATAAACAAAGGTTCTGAAACAAGAAAAAAAATAAATAAATAAAATTAAGAAAAGATATTAAATAAATGATCAAAATAAAGATTTTTTTAAAAATGTGCAGACAAAACTACGACAACGTACATGTTTTCAAAGTTGATCAACAAAATGAGATGACAATATCACAAATCTATGGTAACAATTTGTCTGATTCGATGTTGAACAGACTATTTAAAACTGAAAGCTGAGCTGGGTATGGTGGCACACGCCTGTAATCCCAGCACTCGGGAAGCTGAAGTAGGAGGATCAGTGCGAGTTCGAGACCAGCCTGGGCTCAAGACCAGCCTGAACTGCATAGCGAGACCCTGTGTCAAAAAGACAAAAAAAAAAAAAAAAAAAAAAAAAAAAAAAAAAAAAAAAAAAAAAAAAAAAAAAAAAAAAAAAAAAAAAAAAAAAAAAAAAAAAAAAAAAAAAAAAAAAAAAAAAAAAAAAAAAAAAAAAAAAAAAAAAAAAAAAAAAAAAAAAAAAAAAAAAAAAAAAAAAAAAAAAAGAAAGAAATAATGAAAAAATAAATACAATAATATAAATAAATAAATAAAAAATAAAACTGAAAGCTATAATTTGCAAATGGCTTTAATGCAGCAATATAAGATTTAACTTTCTGGAAATCTGCTACACATCGGATCGAATAAAAATAACATACATGCAAGAATAATAAAAGGGCTGGCCAGGTAGCTCTAAAGCATCTGCTTAAGAAGACTCAGGGACTGGGGTTCACCCTCGCCATGGCATGCCGTGCCCTCCCCAGCCCCAGGGCACTTTGAGATTGCAAGTGAGACAGGGCATGGTGGTGTGCAGTTGTAATTCCAGCACTGGGAGGCTTGGAACAGGACGATCACTGAGTCAGATCTGTGTAGTGAGTCCCTGTAGTCCCTGTACTAAATACAAAAATAATAGTAGAAATTGGTTCTGAAGTATTTAAGAAAATGCATGTCTAGAAAATTCAGCACCACTGGGGGAAAAAGAAACTTTCATTTGTTTTCCTGAACACTAAGTGTGGGGTCAAATTACAAGGCCATGTCTCCGAGTATCTTTCTTTCAATTTCAAACATGAACTCATGTTCTTCACATGCTAGTCTTTGGAGAACAGAGTAAAATGGTCCAGAACAAGGTGCATATTTTCTTATTAAGAATTATTATTGTTATTATCATTAGCATCATTTATGATTATTATTTCGCTGGCTCAACTCACCCTGATGGCAAGGCTGGCATGTATGTACTGCGGAATATCGAACAGTGGTTCATTTGCCTTGCCTAAGCTTGCATGAGCAGGACCTTTAGACCATTAAGCCATCTCAGTGGCCCAATAATTAATTTTTTAAAGAAATGCGTTGTACACTCTGTGCAGAACCGAAATGGATCATAGCATCAGTCACATGTGCAAAAACTATCCAAAGGGGAATTTCTACAGTGGGGGACATGAACCCACCCAGATGTTTTTGCCAAAGAATTTCATGAATATAAACTTTGATAGCAGAATGATACTGGCTTCTCCCTCACCTCACAATGCCTGTGATCCAGCCCCTAAACTCTGGGATTATTATTTGACAGAAGAACTTTATAAAGGAGTTTCAGCATTTGAGACTGAAGTTTAGCATGGATGTTCCAGAGGGTGGGAAGTTTTATACCATGGCTGCTCACAAGTGAATGAGCAAGACCAAAATTCTAGTGTCACACAGTGTACATTAGGAGGGACTCCCCAGAGAGTGGCACCGTGAGCACGAAGATGTAGAAGAGCAGCCCAGGATTACAGACCACTGGAGAAGAAACAGGCTGCCATCCAGCCACCACTGAGGTGTGGCACGGCCAATAGGACTTGCACACACAGAAATCTCTCCTGGCCTCGGGTCTCTAGTGCTGCTTGAGAAGGATCTGAGAAGCATGAAGGCATTCAGTTGGTTTTGAGTTGCTATGGCAGGAATACAAAAAGAATACTATAATTCTCTTTGTTTTCTCTCTGAAACTTATTTTATGGTACAACCAGTTTAATGCCTATACAGACTCTATCATGTCAAGTATTATGTTATCAAACAGGTAGTATTTCAATCGATTTTCTGGGTATCTTTGATATCTCTTCAAAACACAAGACAGATAAGATGAAAAGTAAAGATGATAATAATTGTAATTTAGGAGTAACATCACATCTATGGTTAAAGTCACTAAATACTATATATCATAAAATATATGTCCTACACTTTCTTGAATAAATATTACAGATTAATACAGATCTTTTTCAGAAGAATTAATTTTCCAAAACAGTTGTTAGATTTTTAAATTTATCAAGTAAGTGCTATTTTTTTTGTCTTTTTGAGACAGGGTCTCGCTATGCAGTTGAGGCTGGCCTTGAGCTCACTTTTGTATCCCAGGCTGGTCTCGAACTCGCACTAATCCTCCTGCCTCAGCCTCCGAGTGCTGGGATTACAGGCGTGAGCCACCACCCCCGGCAAGTAAGTGCTATTAAAAGTTGAATGTGTTCCTTTAAGAGAGATGAGATATGAGTTGGAAAATTAAGCATCAAAAAAGACTACAACCATTAAAAATTTTATCATAGCACAGTGCTGTGTTATTATTACGATATGTATTTTGAATTTTTTAACATGATGGCATGCAGTAGAGTTTTAAGGGGATGGTTATAGTGTTTCATTCCTCTCTCGGGTTTAAGCGTACCTGAGAAATAAGGACAAGCATCAAACCATAATGTTAGTTTTATCTTGATAGAATTCATTGCAAGAGGTAGTCTGGGCATGGAATTGTGACAGTATCCACAATACTGTAGTATAATTTCCCCCTCACAGAAGGAAGTCGCGAGGCTCTTCTGCAGCTATGTGGCCAAACCACGATGATTAAAGTAGGACCCTCCTGTGAGAACTCATGAACCACATTGACGACCAGAGAAACAGAGCCAGGGGTTCTTGGCTCCTTCTTAATACAGAAGGGATTAAAACTAACAAATACAAATATATCAGGTTTTAGCTAAAGCTCCTCTTTATAAACAAGGAATAAATGCAACGCAGTGCCTTGGAACTATATTAAATACATGGAGAGTTAAGTATGAAAACATATTAAAAAACAGTATTGAGAATCAGAAATACAGCTCAGTACTATGATGCCTTCCTGGAAAGCACAAGGGATATCAAGTTGGATTCCCAGAATAAACAACAAACAAACAGAAAATATATTAGGTATAGCCAAATAGAAGAGGAATAAAGGACCAAAAACATCTATCAAGTACCCAGGCCCAGGAAAACAGTAGGGCATGATTGTTGCTTGGCTAAATGAAAGCCAGGAGAACACAATATGCTTCAAGAGCTTGGCGCAAACTGAACCCACAGTGAAATTTCCTTGAATTGAACTAATCACGGCTATCATCAAAATTCAGCACGGATAACATGCCTCTGAGGATGAGCAGAGAAAATCTGTAAATTTTTAGTGAGAATGGAAACTAGTAACGCTATTCTGGAAAATACTAGGAACTGAGTCCAAACCATTTTTGCTTTTTATTTTGAGAGACGGGGTCTTGCTAAGCAGTGATTCAAACTTGTGGCCCACCTGTCTCAGCAGTCTGGGATTGCAAACATGGGTCACTGTGCCTGGCTGCAGAGAGAATTTTGAATGATTTCACTATTAAAATATTCATGTTTAATCATATATATATATATGTATATATATATATATTTATATATACATTATATACATATTTAACACTATTTGTATAACTGTAATGAATCAACACGTTACCACAATATGAAGTATTTTACTTTTATGTATAATTTAAAAATAAATGTAATTGAATAATAAATAGGCTTGAAACATAAGCAAATTCTGTTTTTTACTACTTCGCATTTAAAAGGTGTTATTTCACTGAGATAGATTGATTGACTGATTGACTGAATGATTTGGTACACGGTCTTCTTATGCAGCTCAGATGCCCAGTGTTCCTCCAGTCTCAGCCTCCCCAGCACTGGGATTACAGGTGTGCACCACCCACACCGATCTTCAGTGGCCTGTGTGGCACACCAAAGTTCCAGGGCCAGCACCAGAGTACTGGGGCCAGCACGACATGTGATATGGGGCTCAAGCCTGCACTTCCTCGGCAGGCACTTACACCCCAACTTGAATGTGCTTTTTATTAGAAAAAATTCAGTTCTGTATTAGTATGAAGGTATGAATGGAATAAAAATATCATTTTTGAAACACACACACATAACACATACTGAAGCATAATTAATGGAGATATAATGACCATCTTGGCCCATTGAAAAGAGTTCATCAGCCAGCATAGTATCATTTTTGCTTTCATTTGTGTATTGTAGTTAAATTGCCATGACTTTGAATAAAAAAATTAGTGGCGAAATTACGTGGAGAAGGGGATCACTGCTGGGATAGCGATGTTTATTAGAGCATTTTGACAATTGTATTCTAGTCATTTTATGTTTATTTTTTATGTTAGTACAGGAATGTAAGATATTGAAATTTACTAAAATCTAATAAACTATTAGAGAAAACAGGATGAAATATTTTTTTTCAAAAAATACTCATATGTGCAGTACACAAGACAATCAAACTAAATCGAGTAACTGATAATATTTCAACAAATTTAGCACTAAATTAATCTGAAATATGAGTATAAACGGGCATTCAGTATCTTACCTGTATGTACCTGGGATGCTAACTGCTAGATATCTCATTCATTCAGAAGCAGAAAGGCGATAATAGGAGTGAAAGAGTTAGCTGTGCTAAACACAATATTTAATTAGAGAGTTATATTTTTCCTTGAAATCATGAAGTGCAAATAATCACTAATTTGGATCTGTGTAAGCACCTCAGCTATTAAAATATATAAACTGTTACAGGTATATAGTCATGAAATAAATATAATAGGTGAATTCACTTTGTTCTCTCCTTTTTTTTTCAAGTATATAGAAAAATTACATGCAGTTAACATCATTGATTTCTCTATTAACATATTTTACTTTTTGTTAAGGTATGATCTTCCTCATTTGACTTGAAGAAAACATATACAGGTTCTGGTGAGAGAGCTCAGTGGACTGAGCAGCTGCTTAGGCAACCTCTGGAAGTAGGGTTTTGATTCCAGGCACCACGTGCCATTATGGCCCACTCCCAGGTGCACTGAGTCCACCACAGAAACTGGGTGTGGTGGTGCATGCCCGAAATCTCAGTGCTAGGGATGCCGAGACAGGAGGATCACTATGAGTCTAAGCTGCTTGGTGAGACTCTGTACTAAATTATATATATATATATATATATATATATATATATATATATATATATACACACACACACATGCACACACACAAATACTTCTGTGATATGAACACTGAGCAATTAGAGAACAGTGCAGCATAGCAGCATCTAGTTTTATCAGTCATTTTATAAACATGATGCAACATTGGGCTAGGTTAAAGCTGTATTCTTCGTCTGTTTTTCCCTTGCATTTCAAAACACACAATAAAAGCAGCACTACTTGATTGCTGGTGTTCCTCTTCAATTAGCATAAAAGAAAATTGATTTTTTTTCTTTTGCTCAAGGGAGCTAAATGACACAAGGTTGTTTTCTTCTCAGAGCTTCATTTCTTTCAAAATCTATTTTTTGCACAAAGTATGTTTGCCTTACAGACAAATTGTTTTCATTCTTCTATGTCAGAAATAATGTTTTGATGAAGCATTCCCACCATGCTCCTAGGAAGCCCATCACCTACCACATGGGGGTTTAGGCACAAAATTAGCGTTTTCTTCACTCTTCCTAGGCGTCACCTGCAGGTGGGTGGTCTTTGAATACTCCAGTAGTTCTTCCAAGGGCGTTGAGCACACACACAAATTTGTCTCTCCTAGAGGGGTTAAAGATTGATTACATGTGATCATATTTGGCTTGAGATGAAATGGCTTCAAAACAGTCTGAACATTTTAGTTCTTCCATGAGTTTTTCTTTACACCAAATGCCAAACTCAGATGAAGGATAACCCACCTGGACAAAAGGATGTTGCTAAAGTAAACATTCCAGTCCACCCAGGAGAAACAGCAGTACTTTCCTCTTTCTTAATCTGTTGGGTACTGAATAATGGAGAGGTATTAGGAGACATGAATTTGCTTTGATTTAGAAATAAAACTTGGCTAGTATTTTGCAGTCAGCTCCTGAGTACTTTCTTATTTTCCATGCAATATAATAAAGTGGCTGGGAGAGTGCTATGATTTGAGTCCAGATGTCCTCCCAAAGCCTCGTGCAGTCATGGGATGTCTTCTAGACTTTGGGATTAATTCATGACCCAATGTTACTATTTCAGGGGTGAGTGACTCGCATTACCATGTGAGGAGGGGAGAGAGGCTAGCTAGAGGCCTGAGCTGCTGCCACTCCCTTCATTTTTTTTCTTTTTGCCAGCACCATGAACAGCTGCTCTCTGCCATGTGCCAGCCTGTCTTGAAGCCAGCTGAGTATAGACAGAAACCTCCACTTACTCTGAGCTAAATAATCCTTTCCTTCCTCCATTTTGGGTGTTGGGTATTTGGCCTAGCGATGAGAGAAGAGAAACCGAGACATGAGATTATTTTTTTGTTGTAATAAGTCACATTACTGATTAATTAGAGTAAAACAAAAGAACATTGTATATTATGTGTTGACGAGTCAGTCTGGTAATCAAAGTTGAAAGGAAAACCATTCACAAATGACGTTTGAAAACTGCTGTGACAAAGCGTTATATCCATGTTCAGATTGTTTTGTTCTCAATTTTCACAGCCACCCAGTGTAGGTCATTCCCTCTTGAGGGATACGGTCATTGTCACCACGACGGTGAATGGACATCACTGTGAATTCTACAACCTTGGAACATAACCTCACACTCATAACCAGGCTCTCCATAGGGAATTTCCACTCAGTCTGCTTCAGATTGGAGCACCAACATCGGTGTCATTTGTTAGAAAACTCTTGGGTTTGAGGGCTGGAGAATGATTGGCTTCTACCTGGGGCCATTCTGTCTTTCATGCTGTAAGCCAACCAGAAAAAAAAAAAAAACCTAAAAGAAAACAACTACCTCTACCACTCACTGTGTCCCATTTCCTTTCCAACCTCTTTTAAGCATGCTCTTGTTCCATGGCTAGCACTCAGAACCTGAGCCCCACAACACAAAGTGGGAAAGGTGCATGCTGGATCACAGCTTCAGGACAGCCAGTCAACGAGGATGGGCAACAAGGCAGAAAGAGTAGGGTCGAGGGCGCGGTGCGGGAGCCTCTCAGTCACAGCAGCTGTGGGGCAGAGAATGCAATGACGAGATGGGAGGACAGCTCCAGGTGAGGCTCCCACCGTCTGCCACTGCTGTCCACAAGCCAACCGTGGCTCGTGGGAATTTGCAGGAACCACGGCCGCGTTAAAGAATAATAGGAGTGCTCACAAAATACTCATTGTGCTTGCCAAATTCCATCTTACTTTTCAATTGTATTTTATGTATCTTATTTTTATGTGTTTTTCTATAGTGTCTCACTACACAGATTGGGCTCATAGTAATCCTTTTGTGTTCAGCCTCCGAAGCACTGGGGCTACAGGCGCATGCCACCACGCCCAGTCTCAATCTCCATCTCAGCATGTCTCGTGGGCAGGGCCAGCATGGCACCTCCAGGGTTGAACCCAGTTCCCCGAGACTGCCTAAGCAGGTGCTTTAATGTGCTGAGCTACCTCGCCAACCCTTACCTTCCAATTTTAGAAGTTTTCAAATTATAAGCAATGAGGAAGAGCCTCTAACATATTTATCTTTGAAACTATTGGGGACAGAGAATCTACTGACCAGAGGACCAAACTGAAGTGTGCGTCAGAGGAGATGATGAGGTGGGGGGTGCACTCATTTGTCAGAACATATTAAAGTTGTCCCAAACATGGTATGCCCCTCCTTCTTTTCTTATAATTATAATTCTCATCTAATGGCTTTTGTGATAGACATGTATGGTGCATCTTGGACATAAATTATCTAGCTGTAAAAAAATCACAACACAGACCTGTGTCAATGGCAAAAAAGTAAAGTGATGCTTGATTTAGGGGAAAATACCACTGCAGCTTGGAAACATGCCCATATTGGAAAAATAAATTGATAAATCGTCTGTGAGAAGTCTGTAACAGTCAAAATGTGAAGAGTTAGAAAGAATATATTGTTTTTGAAATGTGTTATCCCTCACTTAAATATATGCATGAACTGGAGCCATGGAGATAGCTCAGGGTGCCAAGTACCTTCATAGCCAAGTGCAGGGACCACAGTTTGATCCCCAGCACCACATGCTGCACCGGCACTGCCCCCAGGGTGGGCTGAGCCAGCTAGATATGGGTGTAGTAGTGCACGTCAGTAACCCGAGCTCTGAGGAGGCTGAAAGCAAGAGGATCACGAAAGTCTGAGCGGCGTAATGACACCCTATAACAGCCAAATTCATTAAAAAAAGAAGAAAAAATCCAGGAACTTTTGACAAAAGCCAAAATCTGTTGCATAGTGGCAAACTCTGCATTGGAGTCTGAGGCCTTGCTCTGCTGCTGTCGCCATTTCTGTACTGATGTGATAGAGCTGGACTTAGCCACAGTCCAGCTGTCCAGGCTCTTTCAGCCACCTACTTCCAAGTGCTCTCAGCAATTGTCCTTATTACATTCATATGCATGAGAAACACAGGTCACTCTCAGGCAATGATCAAGTGACTCATGTGGCAGCTCTTAACATGGAAATGGGCATTCAGGTTCCCAAATGGTAGAATGTGAGCCATCAGGGGTAGCAAGAAACAGGAAGTAAGCCAGTCAAAATTATTACCTGGATGACTCGTACAACTACAAGAATAAACTTCAGTTCTACCAGCTGACAGGATCTGCAAGTCAGCTTTGAGTCCTGCACCACTGACAGGGAAGATAATTCCTACCAATGGCCAGCTATAGCCCTGCATCCACCAAACCAAGCTACTAGGGCATAAGTCGATGTTCTCTGCACTAATTTCGCTCATTAACAGCTATGACTTTATCCTTGCATATACACTTTATACCTTGAAGAGAGCACTCAGGAACAGATGTCAAAAGTTGCTTCAAGCCGGGCGTGGTGGCTCATGCCTGTAATCCCAGCACTTGGGAGGCTGAGGCAGGAGGATCATTGTGAGTTCGAGACCAGCCTGGGCTACAAAGTGAGCTCAAAGCCAGCCTGAACTGCTCAGTGAGACTCTGTCTCAAAAAAAAAAAAAAAAAAAAAAAAAAAAAAAAA
>PVJA010004967.1:0-67496 GCA_004027025.1 Myocastor coypus | reverse complement strand
CCTTTGTGCACACTTTGTCGTATCAAATGAAAAGAAGCTGAGTTTTCAGCTATTGGAATCTTTTACAGGGGGAAGTAAACAATGTCTACCTTTTGCTCCAGAGCAAGACATAAGCTTCAGTATTCCAGACAAGAAACACTGGCTCTTCACTCCAGTAGCCTTTGCCTTTTGTGAATGACTTGTCTAAAAATACCCGTGAAAGGTTTGTTCAGAAAAAGTCAGTCAGGATATTCAGAACACTGGACAGTCATGCAGAACCGTCTCTCAATAGATAGTGTAGAAAATCATGAAATATTTAGTATCAGCAATGAATTACCACATTCAAAATCCTCCTTGTTCAGTAATGAAAAGTGACAGCTAAAATAACAGTTTCATATTTCCTGAAAGTTTGCAAAGCTGTTATATTTGTGTAACTTTTAAATTTTGTACATTGGTGCTTTCATTCCGTGGAAATTTTGGCTCATATACCATATGTGCATTTTTATGTGAGTACATACTGTAAAACATAATTCAGAATATTTCAGTCAATATGTATTCCTTATTTGGTAAACTTGTAGTGAAATTTCATTGTGTAATATATAGGAAGCTGTTACGGTTTATGTCTAGTTGTTCCCCCAAAGCGTCATGTAGTCATTGGACAGGGACTTCTATAGATTGAGACTTGACTCATGAGTCACTGGGATTATGTGTTTTAGTACTGATGGGATTATCAGTCTGAGTAGGGCTGGGGCTATGGGTGTGGTCTAGGGTGGATATGCTAAGGCGGAGAGCCTGACAGGAATATAAAGAGAGACAGAGAGACAGACTAGAGCTTTTGCTCTGTTGCCCTGATTGATTGGCTGTCTCTACCACCGTATTGTTGCTGTTCCACCGCCATGAACTGGATGCTGTCTGCCCTGTTCCACTCGGCCTTGGGCCAGCTCAATATGGACTGAAACGTCCAGTAATTGTGAGCTAAATAAATCTTTCTTTCCTTCATTTTGAGTGTCGGGTATTTGTCCCAGAAATGATAGAAGAGTAACAAAGGCAGAAGCCCTCCAGCAGTTGTACACAGATACAAATATATTTATCTCATATAGCATTTATACTTAAAGAAATAAAAACAATATGACCTTTTGTTGAATATATTTTGTAATGCTTTTGACATGCCAACTTCAAACTCAGTTTGTTATTATTGGCTATGTGAAAAAAAGTATTAATCTAAAAATAACTTAATTGTTACTAAGTACATGGCAACATTGCATCTTGATAACATTATGCATTGAAACATATTATAGGCTCCATATAAAAATGCAACTTATCAGTAACCTTATTATCAGTTACCAGATAGCGCCATATGCCTTTCCATTTGCTCTGTCGATTATCTAAGCCAGAGTGTGCTCATTTACTTTTCATATCAAAGCATATGATACAAAAATACTTGTGTCTATCATTTGAACATTTTAATGTATGGAAATGTCTTATTCATCACACATTTTTTTCCTTAATTGAGGTGGCACAGAGCCATGTATAGGGAAATGAAATGACAAGTTTAATAAATGAATGTGTCAGCTTGTGTAATAGAATAACAATTTCATCATAAAGTAAATATCATAAAGATTGTTGAAAGAATGAGATGCAAAAGTAAGTCTGCTTGTTTCTCATCTGCGTCACACCTGCTTAGATATTAAATTACATTATTTTATGCTGCATTAATATGGCATTTTCTAGAGTGAGACTTTGCTTCTGAAAGGCCATTGTGAACGCCTTCATGCATTCTGTTTTGTGCAGCAAACATTTCTCTCGGATGCAAGTCATCCACAGTTTTATTGCAGAAAGTAGAAATGTCCTCCAGGATGGAATTATATGTATTTTTTTCTAAACCAGAAAAATAAGAAATTTTAACATTATTAAATACACACAAATGGAACTTCAATTTAACACTATACCCAATATCCATCTTACAAATCTTAATTCTGAAAAAAAAATGTTCACATTTTAAAAAGAGTACATTTTCTGTGGCCAATGAGATAGCTCAGTGGTCTACAACACCTGCTTAAGCAGGAGAAAAGGACCACAGTTTGATCCCTGGCACCACATGCCGCACCAGACCTACCTTCAGGGTGGGGTAAGCTGGCTAAAAAGAAATAAAAAATAAAAATAAGTAAAAAAAGAGTGCATTTTCTATTTAATTAGTCTACATTGCGTAACTTATAACAAACTAAGGTATTTGACCATATATATATATATATATATATATCATTTGGATGTTCATATATCCATTACACATTTACTTTTCATTTTTTGTTTTATTAATGAGTGCATAGTTTGTTTTAGAGTAGTATTTTTAAAATTATAACTTTTTAGAAACAATTATTTTTTATTATTTTTTTAAGAATTTATTTTATTTTATTGTTTCAGAACTTTTGTTTGTCCATTTATTTTTATGGCTAGCTCAGCCTGCCCTGAGGGCAGGGCTAGCGCAGCATGTGGTGCCAGGGATCGAACCTCAGTCCCTGCAGCCACCTACGCTTTCCTAAGCAGGCGCTTTAGACCACTGAACCATCCTGCCAGGCTCCAGAAACAATTATTTTAAATGAAGTGATTGATATGACATTAGGAATGATACACATTTAGAAGATCAAGATGACAAGTACTCAAGCATGTTTTTTGTATTACACATTGCTGGGCCCTATGTAGTTGTTTAGTTCACAGATACCAGCATACCAAATTAACAAGAATTAATTACATCTTTCAAATTACAACTCTTGAAACAAAAAGGTAATAACCGTATTGTACCTTTAGAATATATGTTTGTTGAGCATTGAGCTGCTATTTACATGTCATGCTATTTGATGGCAAATTTATAGTGCAAACTTTTCAAAATGAAATAATTTATTTCTATTTGGACTTTATAATTTTTTCAAATCTTTGAACCTATGCTTCCACTCATAATAGAGGCAGCTGAAGTGCAAAGTCCGTGGCAGCAATTACAGGATGGTACCTGCATGCACCCCCAAGTGACCCTCCTCCATCTTTGACTGTTCCCACTTCTAGGTTAGGCATTGACAACCTAAGTCCTATGGGCTACAATTCAACCAAAGGTATATTTTTATACATTTTAGACTGGCCCTAATATTCCAGTGATTACATGAAAAAATTGTAGTAGTAAGAGGAAGAGAAAAACAGAAGGAAAGAATCAGAACAATGGAGAAGAAAAGGAGTGGAGTGAGTGAATGTTTTGAGCCACTCACCATCTTCGTTACTTTCTCATTGACAGTATAAAATTCATAACACTCACAAGTTTAAGGAAGAAAGATTTATGTAAGAATATTTCATAGACGTTTCAGCCCAGAATTGATTGGTTGCATGGCAGGAAGGTATGGCACGGGAATATGGCAGAGGAGAAACTATACAGGGTACGGTAGGCAGGAACGACCAAGAAGTAAGATGGCCTTTTATTTATTTTTTTTTCCCTTTTATATTCTGTCCAGAGTTCAAAGCTATTAATTGGTGTGACCCACAACCAAGGCTTGGCTTCTAGAACTATGATAAGCCAATTAGTGGACAATCTAGTACCACTCATCCTTAATCCTTGACTCACCAAAGATTAGATTGAATTCTGAAAAAATTTTATGATGTTCAGGCTTCTTTTTCATTATTTCTAGAAAAGTAGAGTGATTGATATAAAGACTAAAAATGACTTAATCATGGCTCTCAATTAAAATTCTCCTTAAAATTCTAACTAGATATGAAATAAAACCCGTGATAGTAACAACTACATACTGGAAGAAGTTAAAACTGAAGAAAGGATAAGATAAACATAGGATTATTTTATGCCATTTGGTTTAGGGCAAGTCGTGCTCAGTAACAGGACCCAAGTTTCTCAGTTGTTTATGAGCATATTTTGTTTTCCCACTGAGATTTTATGATTAGTATAAGTCATATTCACATCCTACTCTTTATTTGTGGTTTTAGTAGAATCTTTAGCATGCTTTCACTGACATGGAATATGAACAGCCTGCGTGCGTGTGCACACACACACACACACACACACACGCACTTACAAACAACTTGAATATTGTTATATTTTAATATACTATTTCATAGGGAAGCATTTACCTATTACAATTGTAATGTTTGAGGTAGCCTCAGGAAATTCTTCCTTTTTATTTAGACAACTGCATGTTAACATTCTTAGTAAGTACAATGATTATGCATCATAAGACTAAAGGTAATGGCATGGTATCTTGTTGGTCCCCGGCATAACTTCATGCTTTCTTCCAAGTAATTACTACACATGTATTATTGCAAATCTCTGAGGTCCACTTAGAGCATGCTAGATAATTTACACATCTTAATAAATATATGTAAATCATGCTTACTCTTCTATAATAATTGTATGCTACCTCTTTTCCTTTTGGCTTTGATTGTACTTAGCTATTCCTTTTTGTAAGTAGAATGTGTATCCATTTATAGCCATACTGACATTTGACAGAAATATCATTATGGCTAACATTGACAGCAATAAGTTGTACATTTAGAAAGGGGTCAGGGGCATAGCTCATTAGCACAAGTGCCAACCTAGAAATTTTAAGGTCCTGAGTTCGATTCTTAATACTATCCCCCAAAGCCACAAATTTGAAAAGAATTCATGCTTTTAGATATAATGACTTCATTGATTTTATCTATTTATTTTTAAGAAAAATTTAAAATCTAATTAACATGTATTTCATTCATTTTTTAAGCACATGTGACGTATGTAATGATTGCATTCATTTTGGGGCTTAGTACATGCGTATGACACATTTAAAAGATTTCAGCTACTTCATTCTACTCCTGCATTTCTTCAGCATCAGACTCACTTGCCTGGGAAAGCTGTATAAAGTCAATTATTGCATATACATGTCAAAAACCATTCTAATGGGCCAAAGAACATGAAAAATGTGGGATTATTTTGCTAAGGCAAGGTAAACTTTTAGACTTATTGCTCACGCTTAATCATATCATTTATTTTCTTTCTTTTATCCTACTATGTGGACACAGAGAGAGCAAGAGAGAGAGAGGGAGTTTAGTATAAGAGAAACTATGTGAGTTACTTGGCTTAATATTTTGTTCTCATTCTGCACACATTTTCTTATGAATGACTCAACTTCATCCTTCTTAATGGCAGGGTAATACTCCATTTTGGGCAAATAGCACCCTTTATTTATCTGTTTTCCTATTGATTGGCATATAGGCTATTTCCAAGACTTAGCTACTATGAACAGCACTGTTACAATGAAAGGCCTAGTCACATCACTGCAATATGATCTTTTAACTCTCTTGGGAAGATACCTGAGAGGCAAGAACTGGGTCAAGGGGAATTTCTACCTTTAGTTTTGTATGGAACCTTGGCACTGATTTCTGTTGTTTTCATGTGTGTACATTGCCACCAGTAATGGAGATGGGCCCTTGTTCTCCGCAGCCTCACCAGCATCCATTCCTCACTGCTTGTTGACAGCGGCCATTCTTTCTGGATTCACATGAAGTCACAGCGCTGATAGAATTTGCATTTCTTGAATGTTCAGTGATGTTGAACACTTTTCGTGCACTTATTGCTCATTTACAATTCTTCACCTGAGAAGTTATTCATTTCATACACACATTTTTATGGGTTCTTTAAACATGGAAGTTGTAATTTTTTCTAGATCCAAATCATTTCTCTAAGAAAGAACTTTCAAAACTTTATTTTTCCATTCTGTAGGTTGTCTCCTCACCCTTCTGGTAGTTTTCTTTGATGTGATCCCTGGTGTGATTCTTTGTATTATTTCCTATGTGACTAGAATTTTATTCAGAAAGTCTGTTCTTACTTAAAATATGTCTTTCCTGTGTTTATCATCCAGCAGATTACTTCTGTTCTAATGTATAGCACATTGATTCATTTTGATTTTAGTTCATTGGATGGTGAGAGATACGGTTGTAGATTCAAAAGCCATTTGTGAATTTCATTTTCAGAAGTGAATTGGTGGGCCAGCGAGATAGCTCAGCAGAGTAAGTGCCACTTAAGCAAGCCCGGGGATCAGAGTTTGATGTCAGACACCACATGTTGCGCTGGCAGAAGCCCAGGCATGCTGATTAGGCCATCAAGAACAGACGAGTTGGCACATGTGTAACCCTAGTGCTGGGGAGACTGAAAATATGAGTGTAAGCTGTGTAGTGAGACCCTGTAACAAATACATAAAGAAGCAAATTGTTTAACCAAAGAAAAATTAAATTTATTGTAAGATATTTTAATTCACAATTTAATTAAAATGTAGTTTGGATGAATCCCTGCCTCTTTTTTCAGAGGAGAGGATTGTGTGGATCACAATCTAAGGGAAATATTTCAAAGTCAATATGAATGATATTTCTAAGGGAAATATCATCAAAAGATGTTTCCAAATGTTGTGAGGGTAGATATTGACTACTTACTTCCAGTACATATATAAATTTGTATTCAAATTACCTAAGGGGAATTAAAAATTAATGATGTAAATTTTAAGCACAATACCATGTAATATAAAATCATAAGAACAAATTAATGTCCTAATACTTTTTCTGAACTAAGCCACTTTCCCATTGAATCAGAGGCCTCTAGGGGGAAATTGTTAATATTGATTTCCCAAAATATGAAGAGAGAAGAACATTGGTGGATTATTTGAGTGAAGATCAGTGGGATTAATATAAATCACATTTATTACTCTTTTCAGCACATTATATGTCATGTAATAATACATTGAGCACAAATAAGATTGATGAGCCCTTAGATATGTGAAGTATTTCAAGATCACCGGAGCTTAGTCCCTTGACATTGGGTTTGATCCTTTGTTGTTCAGATATTTATTCTGAATGATGACGACGTTTACCTTTGATAAACATGGTGATTTGCTAGGATGTCCTCTGGTGAGTGAGTGAAGCAACTCAGAAAGTACTGGAGCCGGTCTAACAGAGTGTCATCAGGATGCACAAACCGCGTTCCTATTGTAGGATGTGCTACTGACTCTGTCTGAGGTGATATATTTTTATTTATGCATACTTTAGTGGATTTTTAATGTATTTAGTACAGGTTCTTACTATGTAGCTTGGAATCAGAATGATCCTCCTGTTTAAAGCCTATCCAGTGTTCACTCAGTCTCTCCTTAGTGTTTGCTCTTACTATAGAAATAAAAGAACATATTCTTGTGAACCACTGTGAAAACATGTATTTTTTATTTGGTTTACTATGAGCTTTGTCTAAGAAGTAACACCTCTCTATTTTGATACTGAAGATATTTGCCATTATTACACAAAATTTTCCCCTATAAAATGTTGGATTGGTGATATTATCATTTACATAGAAAAGATCATTTTATAGGTGAGCACATATTCTTTATTTTAGTTTTCATTCTGTTTTGCAACCAGTATGAGTGTACATAGAAAAACAAAATACAGATGAACAAACACAACGTTGTATTGTCTATAATATGCTAAAAGTCTCTCTAACTTGTAGAACGGCAATATCTAGATAAATTCTCATTCTAGGGAATGTATTTTTTGGCAATAACACTTATAATTTGGTGTCAAGTACAAGTAGGCTAAATTATTCCTAACATATGTATTTTTAAGTGCAAATAGATAAAAATGATATGGGTCTGTTTTAAGAAAGCCTGGTATAGGTTCAGTAGCAGTTGACACCACACATACAGTTGTCACTTCATGGAAGGAAGATTTCTACATGAAGCTGTAAGATGAAGCCGATAAACACAGAGTAAGACAACATAATGCTCATGGCTTAATGATAACTAATTACACAAAAATATGTCTATGAACACTTGTATTAATAAAGCTAAAAACATTGTTTGAGAAAATGTGCATACAGATGTAATTTCTTAATCCTATCATGAAGAGATTTTCACTACAAATGCTACTGCAAAGAAAATGACAAATGTCACCAAAGACAACTATGTTTAACCTGACTTAAATGTTATAGAATTTTATGTGTGTATCCATTCATCACATTACATACCAGTAACATAGACATTTATATGTGAATACGTTGTACTTATATATAATTACATAAGTACATAACCTTATGTACTTATGTATGATTTTCTTACAAAATAAACTGATAAAATTTCTTTTTTGCTATCAGAAATCACGTTAGCAACCACCTTGGGAAAGCAGAGAAGAACAAGCGTATTGTTAAATATCACAGTATTGTTTCATTTAATCATGAGACAAAAGGGCACAAATGATTAATTTCTAGAAAACTTCAGTTCTATGTGAAGGAGATTTCATGTCATCGGATAGTAACCCTTAATTGTCTCATTCACTAACCCTATCAGCTGCCCTTTTTCTTCCAGTTTTCATGAGTTTGCTGTCAACATTTTGCCCTTTGTCAAACTTACTATCCTTCAATGCTGGGGTGTGTACCATTATCTTCTGTATTACTGGCGAATTAAATGTTGTGAATCCAAGCTTTGTTTTTCATTCATTCGCATATATTTAAATTGTGTGTACTTGGCTCTTACCAAAAAACATAATAGTAATAATAATAATGCTACAATGACATGAAGGTGTCCACATCTTTGAGATTCAGATTTCAAATTTTGGGATAAATACAAATGGAATTACAAGATTACATGTAGGCAGATGCAGGGAGTAGGGTTCAATCCTGTGTGTGTGGTTCCAGCCCTGTCCCGGGGATGCGCTGAAACAGTTATGGAGACTGGACCATGGTGGAGTGTGCCTGTAATCCCAGCACTTGGGAAGCTAAGAGGAGGACGATCACTACATGTACGATCTGTGCAGCGAGAACCTGTAGACCTTGTACTAAAATAATAATAAAATACATGATAATTCTGCTTCTAAATGTTAGGAAAGTTTTCACACCGTTTTGTAAAGTATGTGTCCTGTACAGTATTCTGACAAAAGTGCTCAGGGATATTCCTATTTCAATCTTCATTGTCTCTGAAGATGATAATCTTAACAAGTGTGAAGCAGTATTTAATTTTACTTTATTTTAATTTACAACAAATTGCCTTAATGATGATTATTCTCTTTTCATACACATGTTGGTCATTTGTTTGCCAATTTAGAAATCCTATACATTTTGCCTGTTTTGAATTTTATTTTCTGGCTTGAATTAGTTAAGGAGTAATTTTGTTCAAGTTTTAGCAACATTACCAATAAGAATAAGTAATTTAAGATGTGGGAAATGCAATTTAAGACACTGTGACATTGCAATACATTTTCATGGAGTAATTTTCTCAACTCAAACTCAACATTATCAATGATAAATTATACCTTTGAAAACATTAATTTACTGACAAGTAACAAATAATAAAATATTCTCGTTAAGCTGAAGATTTAATCCATTTTAGCTATGGTTCCTTTCAAAATGATCTTCATTTAATCAAATAAATAAGGTTATTTTGAAGAGAAAAGTGGTCTGTCATCTTCCATCTCTGTCTTTGGTAGCATGAAGGAATTTTCTAAATAATAAATAAGAGAAACCATGATTTTCATTATAAAGTCATGATAGATTGGTCCTGAATATAAATGATTCATCTATTAATTTTTTCTGCCTTACAGACCTTTTATAGGACAACATGTTAAATATTTTATGTGAAACCCTGTAGCTTGATGATATATTACTCCTGAAGACTTTGTTAGGTTTTTATTAATGTAACATTTTTATTGCTCTTTTTGAAGGTCACTTTGCCCATGTTGATCATTTTAAGAAAATGAATTTCATCAAAAATACAGACGCAAAGCACTATAAATTTCACCAAATGTAAATTCTCAATTTTTAGAGTAATTAGTTCAAAATTTTTGTCTATTTTACTTAATTAAAAGTATTACTACATAGGAAATTAATGCCCTGATTGTCTAAGTAAACAAAATACACATTTTCTTTATTAAAGTACTTTATATTAATTTCATTATTTTTGAAATTGATAGGCGTATATTGTGAGAAGACTGCAAGGGCATTTTTATTTCAGTATTATCATCTAAATATTTGGAATTCTTTTGGTTTATATTAGATTGTACATATTAAATTAATGAGAAGACTATTTTATCATGTGTCTCTTTGAAATCAGGATATAGAGAAAAATACATTAAGTTTAATAGGTAAAGCATATGTACAACCCAAGAATATGTACATAAAGAATATGTACAACCCAAGAATTTGATAGCAGTAATCACACAATTAATGTGAAATTTTATTTCCAACTTTGTATAAATTTGCCTAGTGATTTACGACATATATAATTTTCATATCTAAAACTGCTAAAATATTGTTTTTGCATTATCTATTTATTTGGCATGTTAAATAATTTCTTGTGTATCTAAGTATCATTATTATAAAATTGAAAATTTTGTATTTACCCAATAACCAGCTGATTTTATAAAATAGAATTTGAGATTATGAAACTACTTACTAATTATTAAAGTATTGCTCAAAATGAATGATGATGTAGTTTTGATATCTGAATAATTTAAAAGCGCTAAATAAAAACCTATTTCCTTATTTGTGGCATATGTATTTTTAATTTTTTTTCTTTTTTATTTTTTAAAGAGGGTACAAATTTGAATTAAGTCAGAAAATTTACAAATGATACAGATTTTCACTTAACAAATCTCAATTACACAGTATTTGTTGTAATGTAGAGATTTCTCTTCCAGTTTTTCATATTACCAGATGTATGCACGTAAAATTGGGAAGAAGAAAGAAAAAAGAAACAATTACATGAGAATAGAGAAAATTGGAATCTGAAGTGTACAAAAAGATTTATTGACATATGTAAGCAGGATGTTTTAGACAACGCACTGTGCATTTCCACTGGTTAAGGAATGAAACAGTTAATGCTTTAATTGGTTTTGTTTCCCTTTCTTAATTGCTTGCACTTTTTCTCCTCTTAATTTCTTGTGTTACATGTTGATAAAATAGTTTATTCACATTCTGTGGGTGAAAGTATATTTTTAGATCTTTGAAATTTAAATTTCACTGCACAGATACTTTAAAAATTAAATTTTTTCAGATGGGTACATATTTATTCATATTATTTCTCTTAGTCTTGGGTCTTTTTCTTATATATATTGCCCAACTTATTTTTATTGATTTCATAGGCAATAGCTGACTGGTTTCTATTTGGTACAACTTCCATTTCTCTCCAATACATTTTTGTATCATTTTCCACTTTAAGTCTATTACTAGTTCTTCCCCTATACAACACTTACATAGAAGATACCAACTTCTACCATGATTGATTTAAGTTTAAAAGTAATATATTTACCTCTGATATTAAGATTTTCATTGTCCCCTTGTATTTGTACACCCTTGTAATTATTTCATTGACTAATCATAAGTATTGAGATCAAAAATTTTCAAAATCCCATTAGGCTAAAAAAAGGAAAACAGCAAGCAACTAACCGTATAGTTCATTGTGTGAAAATGTAATAAAATATCTATGCCAAAGTAAGTTGAACTACATACACCATAGAATTTTTACAGATACAGCAAAGATACAATGTAGCAAGCTAAGAATATTCATGATCATTTAGATTTCTTTTGTTTTGTATTTGTATTGATTGTCTTGCATTTATGTTTTATATTAACATATGTGTCTAATATTAACTTTCAGGCAAGTTTTGAACTGAGCATTTGCACAATAACTTTCCTCACCAGGAATTAAAAATGATACAGCTATTAGAATTAACCAAAGTTACTTATTTCACAGGATTGCACTGACATAAAGAGCCTTTATGGTCAAAAATATTTCTTTCTCTTGCACGTAATTTCCAAGACAGTTTTCATGCATATGTCACTGTCTTGCTTCTGATAATTCAGAAATTAATTCATCCAAGTATATCCCATTCTTAAAACATGTCAGAAATTCACAATACTCTTCCCAAAGTCTGATAAAAGTAAAATGGTCATGTAGTTATTACAGAAGAGTAACATGGTAAGTAAGATAGGGTTTCTGTCCACTGTCTTTGGAAATAGCAATTCTGTGCCTAAAATAAATTTCAAGCAAGTAGTGAAACCATATTTTACACTTACTTATGGAGAAAATCACACCAGGTTTTGTTGCACAAATAGTAATCTCTCATTTATATTCATCCATTTTTACAGGACAAATCCCATGTATAACTGAAAAAATTTACGTTTGAATATTAATAGTATAATAAAGCATATTAAGCACAATAGAAGAAGATGTTCAAGTTATATGAAATAGAATAAAGACAGCAGATGTATATTTCAAAATAAAATAAAATATTTTGAAATAGCTTTCCAAAATAAAAGTTAAATAATATATTC
Source organism: Myocastor coypus (assembly GCA_004027025.1). Lineage (NCBI taxonomy): Eukaryota > Metazoa > Chordata > Mammalia > Rodentia > Myocastoridae > Myocastor > Myocastor coypus. The sequence continues at coordinate 55,192 of PVJA010004967.1, read as the reverse complement.
TAACATAGTTCAATAAATTCTAATGCAACTACAAATTCGAAGACAAAGTAAAATTGTGCTCTGGATTTTTAAAAAAAAGTGTTTGAGATATGTTAGTTAGTTAAATATATAATCCATCAAAAGGAAGCTCCAACTACAAAAGTACTCAAATGCCTGATGGATACATTTTGAGATTAATGGTGCTATGGTAATGAATTTAAAGAGAAATGAAAACAAAGATTAATTCAAACTTAATATACAAATAAATTTAGTCTTAGACATTGGATTTTGACTAAATTATAATTAGATTACTGATCTGTATTTCATATGTATTTTCTAGACAAATAATTTCTCAGTTGGCAATAATAGAAATAAAAAATTTTTATTGCATTCCATGTTAGATGGATACGACATGTGTATTTCTTGTGTGTGTGACCTGGGTTTAAACTCACAAACTTGCACTTTCCAGTTAGGCACTTTTGCCACGGAGCTATTTTCCTGGCCCCTACATGTATATTTTTAAGATATGCATCGTGAGCTTATGTTCAAGCATGTAATTAAATGTGTTAGTTTGAAACTAGTGGTATATTTCTAATCTGGCAACATTATGTCAATGAAGGCAAAAACACTACAATTGAACTGCAACAAACTTCTCCATAGAGCTACTATTTCCTGAAATGAATTTTAGAGCCTAGGAATCTCTAGTATGTTGGGAAAGAAAACTGGAAATCTTGACAGTTCATGTTAATACTCTGTCAATGATACAAAATTCATACTAGCAAAAGCTCTTTTCTCTGATTAAAATGAAGTAATTCTTTGAAATGCTTTTACTCTTGAAGTGTTTGCTTATCTTTTCGATCTTCTCAGCTAAAAGAAAATTATAAATGAAATCCAACTAACTTTGTTTCCTGTACTTCAAAAGGTTAGTTACTGTTCCATGTTAGTTGAGTTGTCAGCTTTACAGAGCAAAAAGCCTACTGGAAAGGCGCCTGCACCATGAGCAGCCATACTGTTCTCATCAGTGATATAACGCACCACTGTTTGCAGGTGAACATGCTCTAGGTAGGTGGATCCCAGATACAGCTGCACCAAGGAGCCCCTGCCTTAGAGACCTGCATCTCGCTCAAGTGCTCCTCCTGTGCTGCTCTGATCTGCTGGGAGGCCAGGAGCTGTGCTCCCCTGCACCCTTCCCTGACAGTGGTCTGGGCCTTGGAGCCAGCCCAGCATGGACCCTGACCTCTGACATCAAAAGCAAAGCAACCTCTCCACCCTTAAATCCAGGCGGTGGAAAAGCTGACAGTGCAGAACTCTTAGGGCACTTACAAACCACCACAGGTTTGGATTCCATGCATCAGCGGTTCTCAACCTGTGGGTCGCAACCCCGGTGAGGTCGAACGACCAAAACACAGAGGTCACCTAAAGCCATTCTGAATCATAACTGCAGCAAAATTACAGTTTTGAAGTAGCCACCAAAATTATTTTTTGGTTTGGGGTCACCACAACACGAGGCCCTGTATTGCTGGGTCACGGCATTAGAAAGGCTGAGAACCACTGCTATACATGATCTTCGTAAATTGGATTAACATTATTGAAAATTTCAAACTTTTACGAAAGGCATTAACTAAGGGGTTGGACACTTTCTTTATCATGCTACTGAATGAGCATTCATAACATTGTCTTTTCACATTTATATTTTTTATCAATATTTCAAAACAATCTTTCAAGCTTTTCAGTTTGTCCGGCAATTATCTTGTACTGAATTCCAAAACAACTTTTTTTCTTTTTAGGCGTTTGTTAACTGTAGCATGAGTAAAAGCATGAGAAATTTATTTTGCTGCAGCCTGAAAAAAGAAAAGTCCAAAAGCAAAGTGTCTGTGTCTTAGTTATTTTTCTCTCGAAACTGGGACAAATACCTGACACTCAAACTGCAGGAAGGACAGGTTTATTAGCTCACAGTTATGGGAGGTTTCAGTCCATACTCAGGTGGCTCCAAGGGACAGTGGCACATGGCAGAGAATAACCTTTCATGGCAGTGGCAAAGAGCAAAAGTGGAAGAGAGTAACAGCAGCTCAAGCAGACAACATTTCTTCCTTTACATTGAAATTCAAATTACCTGCCCCAGGGCAGCTGCATTACCCACACCTACAATAATCGATCACAATCTTCAGAAGCCCCCATGACTGCATGAGGCTTTGACGGAACACCTAGACACAAACCATAACAGTCTGCAAAGGTATCCTTCACCCCAATGACTATGAGAAGGTAATGGTTTGTGTCTAGTTGTCCCCTGAAAGCCTCATGTAGTCATGGGGTGGAGACTTCTAGAATTTGAGTTTAATTCATCATCTACTGGGATTATGGGTCTTAGTATTTCTGGGACTGTGGGTTTGACTACTTCCCCAAGCCTGGGGTGAGTAGCCTGAATGCAATTTAATAGAGACAGACTTGCTTTCTGTTAGTATTGTTGCTGCTACTCTTCCCAGTTGCGCTCTGCTGTCACCATGAAAGGTTGCTTCTGCCATGTGCTACTTTGCCTTGGAGCCAGCTGAGTTTGGACTTAAACCTCCAGTAACTCTGTGCTAAATAAGCCTTCCTTTCTTCTATTTGGAGTGTTGGGTATTTGTCCCAACAATGAGAGAAGAGTAACTGAGGCAGAATTTGGTTCCAGAGAAGTGAGATCATTGCTGTGGCTAAATCTGACCACTTGGATTGCAAGATTTGGGGAATGGCTTATGGGAAGAGATACAAAATGTTTCAAGAGGCCATCTACTTGAGAGGAGCTGGGATAGCTTCAGCTGTTCTGTAAGGGAGATTTTGGTCAGAGCTCAGACCAGAAGACTGACAAAAGGCCTGTCTATAAAGACCAGGCTGGGGAGGTTTCCACTGAGAAGAAGGACTGCATTGGTTGTTGGACTCCAGACATCTGTTTTGGCTTGGCGAAAAGACTATTTGAATTTTGCTCATGTCCAGAGACTTTGTCTGAGACTGACATTAAGCATAGTGGACTGGTTAATCTTTCAAAATTAACTTCAATGGGGCCAAATATTGACAGTGTCATGGCTACTATTGGGGGCATTTAGTCAGATTTATGTTGAGAATCAAGAGCAAAGACCTCAGCCAGATGGTTTTAAATGATGTGAGTTTGGCTAGAAAGGAAGCGCCAATAAAGCTGTAGACTGCAAAGATAGCACTGAGAGGATCTCCATTGCTGGGAAGGAAGCCAAGAATGGAAAGTGTGGCATGGTGGAATCGCAGCAGACAGAAGGTCTCCACCCTTTGCAGCCTCAGAATTGCAAGAGACAGATTTTGCCTTGAGGAGAAAACATCACAGTGCCATGTTCCACAGTGGCTGCAGCCACCACACCAGGTTCCAAAATGGTGCTGGCATGGAGAATTTGTTCCTTGGAATCAGAGTCACATTGCTCAACAATCCAGGCACTCACCCCTTAGAGCCAAGAGAGAAGGAAGCCTGGCTACTGCTCCATCAAGCGGCAGACCTTGTCATTATCCATGTGGTGTTGGTTTTAGCTGCATGCAGAATACAGAAGATTTGAAGTTAAAAAGTCTTTCACCTCAACATGAGAAGAAGGTCTTTGAGGCCAGGCAGTGTGCCTCTGAAAGGGCAGAGGGTGAAGCAGAGGGTGAGAAACTTAACGTACAGTGGAAACCGTAGATGTTTGGAAAAGCCCAGAATATGGAGGATCTAAAGAAAAATGCAAGGAAGGAGCAAAGTTGGCCTTAGAGAGCAGCCTACCAGCAAAAGTGTCACAGGGCTAGAGCAGTGTAGAATCTTTGGAGCCCACAATTCAGCACAAGTTGCTTCAGATATTTCACTTGGAACTATAGGATTTAATGTTTGCCATGTTGGACTTTTGATTTGTATTGGTCTCAACGATTTGCATTCCCCTATGGTTTGCAACTTTTGGAATAGTACTGTTTATCTTGTTACTTTGAAAGTTGGAAGTGTTTAGCATTTCTTTTGTACAGGAGCTCATAGCTAAGAGTTTGCCTTGGGTCTTGGAGGAGACTTGGGACTTGGATTTTTCAGCATTGCTGAAACTGCTGAGATACTAGAAGCTCTTAGAGCCAGATGAAAATACCTTTTCCACAAAGGGATGTGCCTGAGACTTTGGGTGTCCAGGGGCAGAATGTTATGGTCTGTGTTTAGCTGCCCCCACAAAACCTCATGCAGTCATAGAGCTAGGACTTCTAGAGTTTGAGATTACTTTATGGTCAAGCCTGAGGTTATGGGTGGGAATACGGGTGTGGATACTTCCCCCAGCCCCATGCAGATAGCTTGAACGCAATTTAAGAAATACAGACTTGATCTGTGTTGCCATTTTGTTGGTGCTACGCTTTCATTTTGCTCCGTGCTCTTGGAGGCCACCATGAAAGGTCTGCTTTTCCATGTGCCAGCCTGCCTTGGAGCCAGCTGTGTATGGACTGAAGCTTCCAGTAACTATGAGATAAATAAATGTTTCCTTCCTTCATTTGTCCCTGCAATGAGAGAAGAGTAATGGAAATAGAGAAGAATCTTCCCTTGCTTCTGTCAATCTCTGCTTCTTCCTGGCATTTCCCGGTAACTCCAGCCACTGCCTCCCTTGATGAATGTGTTCACTGTGCATCTTCTCCAATAAATAGCTGGAACTAAGAATCATTTGAAAGCAAGAATAAACTCGTCTTCAAATCTGTAACTAGATCTGCAAATAATACATTGTTAAATGTTACATTCTGTGGTTATAATGAGACTTAAATATTAGACACAAATTGCAGAAAATTATATAAAGGCAAGCAGCCTATAAAATAAATTCTTTCAAAATATTGCATTATAGTTAAAGCAGTTAGTTAATTTTCCATCACTTCTCATAGAAATAGGCCTTTCTGGCTCTGACATTTTAAATAATTCTTTAATCAATCTTCATCCTGATTGATATGCAAAATTTTCTGGTTCTTTTTTCTATGACATTTGCTTTCTATCTCATTTACTTTTTTACTTTCCCTGTAAACCAGAAGCAAATAATGATAACTTTGCTGTAAGCGTGAGAGAATGGTTAAAATGTGGGCTAAAATATAAATAACTCACTGATTCCTTTACATAATGTGTATTTAGAAATGGGATGTATAAGTAGATGTTAACAAGGACTGGACGAAAGTCGTAATGGCCTTCACCAATGAAGTGTTCTGCCTTCACAATTCTGCAGTAGATCTGACCCTGAGTATTGACATGAAGCCAAGGGACCAGTAAAAGTGAGCCCACTAGAATCTGCATAGCCAGGGCAAGTCTTCACCTGCTTAGCAATGGAAGTTGCTAAATGTGTCCAAACATCGCTTGTCCAAAGCTGGTCACACTTGCATGTTTCTGTTGTTATTTCAGGGAATTGATTTGGAGTGGGCTACCCAGAGCTAATATTTTGGACTGGAAGTCTAAAACAGGAGTGATCTGTAAAATGCAAATGGTAACTATGCACTGAAAGTGCTGTGCCTTCTTATTGTATCATGAGTATGTCAGGATAATGTTCTTACTTTCCTGCAATATGAGGCAAAATTGTCATAAAAATGTAAAGGTACATAAACTTTTCTGCTGGCTTTTGATAATAGGAAACAGGCTGAACCCACTAATATCAATTGGAATATTTGATTATATGCTGATATGTTAAAATATACAATTAAAATTATTCTGTAAAATGGTGTCACTCTCCCTAAGGACATATTTGGCTCGGGTGATTTTCTGTGGCTCTTTTGAATTGCAGTTACACTATTATCCATCTTTAATATATGCTTATAGCCCTAAAACATAAATCTAGTTCTTAAAATGGAAATTTAGCTTAATAATTCATTGATCTCTTATGCTGCTGAAATGTTTCCAGTTTGACACCTTTTCATTTGCAAAAATATTATATTCACTTCTGATTTTTTTTTCAGTCAACTTTTTCACAGATACATGTAAAGCATTATTCTTTTCATATGACGGTTGGATCTTGTTCATGCTTTTGGGGGGCAGTAGGAATTACACAGTGGTAAGCTATAGTATCTCTCTTTTTAAAAATAAGTATGTACTAACCCTCAACTTCCATTTTCTTCAAGGTTATTTACCATGTATTTAAGTAGAATTTAAAAATTTCTCTAGAAGCTGTGTACTTTTGAAGCTACGAATAGTCATATCTGTATCTTCATCTACTCTCACTTAACTTCAACAAACTGATATACTTTATTGAATAAGTTATTAATTCATATCTGTTTACAAGGTAAACGTTCCAAGAAAAGCCAAACTAAAGAAACGTTTTTACTGTCATAGATGTCAGTGAGGAATAATGACTACTTTAATTAAACATGTTAAAAATAAGATCAATGTTTTTTGAAAAGTTTTGAAAAACAATTAACAAACATGGCAAAAACTGCATTTCTTCAAAGATTATATTAATGGGAAAGAGAAAAATCTAATTCTGCTGTTGAGAAACCTGGTGTAAACACTTTGAACAAGCACTCAAAGATAGTGTAAGTAGTAACTACGTGTTAACAACATTGAAATCATCTACCACTTGGGGCATTGCTTTCTTAGTAAAAGCATCCTCAAGATCATTTATCATAGAAACCCTCACCACTAAAGCTTCTGCAAAATAACTGGCAAAATTTCTGCAAAAGATTTAAATTTCATGAAAAACAAATGGGGAATTTTTTTGGAAGAAAGTAACAAGACATGATAACCAAATGTCTTATTTGATCCGGCATTAGAATTGAAGCCAGAAGAAGAAAATTAGTTGAGCAATAAAGGTATCAGAATAGTATCAATGGATGAACCCATCCTTAGCTTTGAATTAATTTCTGTGTATCAATCATTCATTACATAATTAAAGAATTTAGAAAGTGGGTGAAAGTTGTTGAAGTCCCCTCTTACACGAAAGGCCTGAGTTTAAGACCCCAGTGTGTGCCTGGAACCACTGGCAGTACCAGTTGCTATGGATCGGACCTATTCTCCTACATTCACACATCCATGATGAAATCTAATGGATAGATGGGGCAGCGTAGCAGATGAGAAACACTCAACAATAATAAAATAGAAAAAGTATTACAAAGTGCTATAACAGAAGTCATTAAAATTTATGAATTTATTTTTGAAAATTTCCTTGTAATATTTGGAGCTCAGGTTCAAATTATCCACCCAAAGATTTGGACTACAGCTGACCTAGTCACTGTCACTGACCTGACTTCAGTAGAAAGTAAAACAGGATATATAAGGGCTAGTGAATATAGACCTTTAATATCCTTTAATATTTTATTCCTTTCTAGTATGCTTGAAATTTTGCAAAATAAAAATTAAGAAATAAGGATTCAATAAGGGAAAATTGGACATGTTTTCTAAATTATTTGTCAGAGATGTCAAGCAAAGACTGACCAAATGTTTAGTCTTTTTCATTAGTAGAATTTATTCTAAACAACAAACATTTGTTCATTTTTTGTAGGCAATATTAACTCTTGCAAATAGTCGTAGGGTTTGCAGACACCAACAAGGGTTCAACCCATGCAAGCTCTGCCCCTGTGGCATGCTGAGACTGTTACTGAGACTGGGTGTGGTGGTGAATGCCTATATTCTCAGTCCTGGGGAGGCTGAAAACAGCAGGATCACTACAAGTTTGATGTGTGTAGTGAGACTCTGTAGGCTGTACTAAATACATTTAAAAAAAAGTCATAGGGTTTGTCCTAATAATTGTAAATATTAATATAAATATTTATTTATGAACATCTGTGCATACCTTTTGTATATATAAAGATGACTACTTGTAAATTATATATAATATATAATATGCCTATCATGTTATATTATATATTATATATAATATATGTCATGTTATGTATAATATATGTGTGGATGAACGAGTGATGTAAGAGACAGGTGACAACAGCAATGAAAATCTATGAACCATAAAAGACCTGATTTTATTTAATGCTATTTGTAGGCAAGCCAAAGATGTCTGAAAACTCTGGACTAAATCAAGATTCAGGCAGAAAGAGGTACCAATGTGTTATGGTTTGTGCATAAGTGTCCCCTCAAAGCCTCATGCCGTCCTGGGGTGGCTTCTGGAATTTGTAATTGATTCTTGTGGATGTGGGTGTGTCACCTCCCCAGTAGCAGGTGATTTGCATTTCAGTGTAAGGAAGGAAGAGAAGTCAGCTGCTTGAGCACCTAGCTCTCCCTGCTCTCTTGCTCTTGCCTGCCACCATGAAAGGTTGTTTTCTGCAGTGTACAAGTCTGCCTTGGAGCCAACTGAATATGGACTGAAGCCTCCAGTAACTATGAACTAAGTTACCCTTTCCATCCCTCATTTTGAATGTCAGGTATTGGTCCCAGCAATGAGGGAAGACACAGGGGAAAAGGACATAACAATAGCAGGAGTTAAGGACGCTGAAACAACTGAGTCTGGTATTTAACGTAAAAATGTAAAGAATGAACAAGTACATTTGGTCTTCTCAGGGATAAAAAGCAAGCCTCCTGTGAAAATCTGACTAACAAAAGATTAGCATTGTGCAGAGAAGGTGACAGGACAGTTTGCAAAGGGTGAAGAAGTGACAGAAAATTCTGGATCTAACTCAGAAACTTTCCCAGTAGTTGCAGAACCAGAGCCAAAAATGAAGGTTAGATTACCAAGAAGAATCCAAAGAAAGTATTAGAATTAACTAGATTTGGCACCATTTCTGTATGAGTAAACTAAGTGGAGAATTCTTTTTTTTTTTTTTTTTTTTTTTTTTTTTTTTTTTTTTTTTTTTTTTTTTTTTTTTTTTTTTTTTTTTTTTTTTTTTTTCAGGACCAGGGCTCGAACTTACAATCTTTCACTTGCCAGGCAGGCACTTGTGCCATGGAGCTATCTCCCCAGCCCACAGGTGTAGAAAAGTTGAAAGGTATTCTTACAAAAACATTACTTTAAATTATGTCTATTTCTTTATCATGATAAAATTATCCTGAAGTATATAAATTCTTTGATAGGCAAGTAAATTTGTCACTTTAATAGCTTTATTGTTGATAAGTAAGAAACTAGAGTAAAATTGAAGGGTTAATTTTATTTGGTGAAAGTGCTGTAACGAGGAGGAAGAATTAAGATTTCCCTTCAAAAAAAACAAGGAAGCAAATTCCTGTGTTGTTCTCATTGATTCTTTTATCATAGAATCACATTATATCTATCTATCTATTTATCTATCTATCTATCCATCTATCTATCTATCTATCTATCTATTCATACTATTTTTATATACTGGGAATATACTTTGCTTGGTTTTAAGTGAAAGGGTTGCATAACACAGTAAGTTATTTTTAACCGGTTGAGAAAATTTGAACAAACAGAATGTCACTTTTAAAAAAATTGAAGGTCAAACTCTCAAATACACTATTTTAATCATTTTACTTAAATTATACGGTGCATAGATTCTCAGAAATGGTGAAAACTAATCTAACTGCTTTTACCTTTTTACCATTTTAACCTGGCTTTGAATTTCTGTCACCTTTTCAAATGCTATTATAGAAGGGAACTTGAAATGTTTGACAATATTTATGTATTCATGAGTAGGATTTTTTTCACGCAGTAACTACATAAACCTCAAGCAGTACTTCCAGAAAATGTTAAACTTGCTTCTGATTGTAGGCCTGTCATAAATTACCACCTGACCTGTAGGTTTAAATGTATTTTGTTGTAAGTCAGTGGAGATTTTTGCTTCAAAATTTAAATTATATTGCCTGAAGTAAACTTACAAAAAGCTGATCTTCATTTTCTTTCATAGAAAATATTCTCACCACAAAATTTCAGTTTATCAGTCAGGTAAACTCTTTCTTTGGTGTTTTTATGTTTACTATGTCCTTGGAACAACTTCTGTAAATTTCCACAGGCATATGAGCCAAAATCAGCAGTGACTGTGTAAAACTTAATTTTTATGAAAATTAGAAATGGAGAAGCAATGATATTTTAATTGTCTAAAACTTAGTAATGTTATGAAATTTTTATAATTTTAAATGTTTTACATTATGTCAAAGTATCCAAACGAAAACATATTGATTGTATCAATATTAAATCTAATGCATATTTTAATATATAAAATAATATGAAAAAACTTATCAGCAATTTTTGCAACTTAGTGTCTTTTAAGGAAACAACAGAAAATAATATGCTACTCAAATATGTGACTAATTTTTTAGATAGAACAAAATCTAACTATATATACTTATAACCACATGGACTCACACAGATAGAATGCTATTGTAAAGTTTTATGGTTTGCATGAGGTTCTGATTATCTTATGCCATGAGACAGAATAATGGATAATGTTAGTTAACTGAGTACATACAATTCTAACTCTTCTAAATTATTTTCAAGTTAGGCAAGATTTGAACATTTATTCAACATATATATTATCCAAATGCATTTACTTTTTCCAGGATTTAACATTATAAAAATTTGATTTGCTTCATTTTTTATTAAATTTCTGGTTTATATAGACTATATCTGAAACATCTACATTAGACAATGGCATAGTTGCCCATTTAGTGCTAATTTGTATTAGCATATTTTACTTTAAAATATGTTATTTCTCTTTCTCAAATCAATTATATGTGAGTATGACTATCATCAGATAGCTTAACTGGAACACATTATCAATATTTGCAATGTTTCTGATCTGACAGATCAGTGGACTTAATTTTGTTTTAATTTATACTTCCGTGACTATAGAAAATTAGAACTGTTTAATAATTTAATTACTATGAATTTTTTTGTTTATTTGTTTGTTTGTAAGTTGTCTTTCTTAATCCATCTATGGACTTAGTGATAGGCATTAGCTCGTTTCTGTTTGGCTTTTGTATAACATTTGGGACTGAAGATATAGCTCAGTGTCATGGGCATCTGCCTGGTAAGCACGGGGTCCTGAGTTCAATCCTGGGTACTGTCCTCCCTACTTCCTAAAAAAAGTTGAACATATTGTATCTTTAACGTTCAAGTTCATTATTTTGAGTTTAAGACTGCGCTCAGGATTTTCTCTAAGGTTATAAGACTTCGTAGTAGAACAAAATAAAACATTTATTTCATGGGAATTTGTATTAAAAACTTATAATGCTTTACATTATTGAAGTCGTCATCCAAATGACTGCTCTCTAACACAACCAAATATGCAGGAACAGCTTATTTTTTGCTCTTGCCGTTTTGCTTAAGCAAGCTGTAAACATGTGTGCTCAAATTGTTCTATCCTGACTTCCAAAACAGCTTGGGACTACAGGTATATGACACCATGCACAGAAAATTTTGTTTTGAATATTTTTGTATTTCATAGACTTCAGTTCTGTTGTAAAATTTATTTCATTTCTAAAAAAGTGAAGATGATTCTATGGTACAGAAGAGGCTGTACCTTTTGAGTCCCCATGACCTCCTGTTGCATTTCATATTTTATAGACATATTTTTGAAAACACATCCTGTTTGAACAACTAAAAATTAATACATATATGAGAGGCATCCGTCTTTTAATAATTATTGCAAACTAAAATGCATGTAAGCTTTTAGATTCCTTTTCCTTGGAAATCTATACAAAGTTCAAAGGTATGCTGAAAGGTACTCAGTGTCTCTTTGTCCCAATGTGCAAAGATACAAATGAAGAACGCTTTTCAAGCACCCTCTCCTCTGGGAATTACTGGAGCTCACTATTTTATAACGTATTTATGTTTATTCTTCTTGTTCCATTAGTTTTAGCGATCTGTTCAATACATTTTTTTTTGTTCTTGCACTGCTCTTAAGGTTTATCCTTTTTTAATTTTATTAGAGAATGTCAGTGTAATCGCTATAGCAATTTATGATTGATGAATTCTGGAATCTTTTACTTCTTTTCTTTTGTTTTTCTTTTCTTAAAAAACGTACTTTGTTCTTATAGGATCTCTCTATACAGCGTGGACTCATAGTGATCCTTTTGTTTTCAGCCACCCCAGCGCTGGAATTACCAGCGTGCACCACCAAGTCTGGTCTTGGTTGCAAAAGGAGAACACTGAGGGCAGGACCAGCAAAACTTTCTAAACGTTGGACCCGGGTCTCTTTGCTTGTCCAAGCAGGTGCCTAGTCCACTGTGCTATCTCACCAGGCTTTTTGTTTGTTTGTTTGTTTGTTTTGTTTTGTTTTCATACAGGCTCTCACCATCCGGTTCTAGTTGGCCTTTACACACTTCATAGACAAGGCTGGACTCAAAATCAGTCAGGATTCTGTCTCAGCCTCTCCAGTGCTGGGATTACAGATGTGCATCACCACACTCAGAAAATACATGAATTTCTATCTATCTCAATCACACATTACATTTATCTTATTAAATGAAATAATATTCTGCTCATTACCATAGGAGTAGTAAGCAGGATACCGGTTCTCTTGTCTTCATTTATGGCTCAAGCAATTAATATATATTTTACCTAAATTTCATGACCTTTATATTAGAAAGAATTCAGTTTTGTCATATTACATTTAAAACAAGAAACAACACCTACTTCTATGTTGATGTTTCCTGTTTGATTTATTCTCAAAATAATTTTCACTTTTAAATTTAGAGTTGAATAAGAAAGACAGACAGTAGTCATCATATACATCAACACCTATGTAAAAAGGAGGCCCTGAGAGAAGTCTTATTATTGCTTTATAGAGTCTCCTCTCAAAGACGAGGGGAGCCCTAGGTTCCTTTAGGCCCTTTAAGGACAAAAAGTCCCTTATGTGGAACCAGTGGACACAACACTTACAGAGTCAAATCCTTTTAGTCTTTCTAGACTAATTGGAAAGTGATAACTTATTTAGCAAACTCTTCTCCTGACCTTAACAGATGTCTTTCCATACTTAGAGAAATGATGTGTAGTAGGGGAGTGGTGCTGCTTCTCCATTAATTTCAGTCATGTCAGCTAAAGCATCTTGTGTGTGTGAGTGTATGTGTGTGTGTGTGTGTGTGTGCGTGATGGAGAGAAGTTTCTGTAGGTGGATTTTCACTGGGCAATTATCACAGCATCATTGTACAAAGTCTCTATGCAAGACTTCTGTCTTAGTCACTTTTTACTCCTTGCTGGGACAAATACCCAACACTCAAAACGAAGGAAGGAAAAGTCTTTATAACTCACAGTCCACATTCGGCTGGCCCAAGGCTGAGTGGAACAGGGCAGAGAGCATCCAGTTCACGGCGGCGGAACAGCAACAAAATGGTGGCAGAGGCAGCCAACTAAACAAGGCAGCAGAGAGCAACAACTGAATCTATCTCTCTGCCTCTCGTTATATTACATTCCTGCTCTCCACCTCAGCCTCCGCCTTAGGCTACACACATAATCCCGGAAATACTTCGACACTTAATCCCATCAGTACTAAAACCCATAATCCCAGGGATCATGGATCAAGTCCCAAACTCTAGAAGTCCCCGCGCCCTGACTCATGAGGCTTTGGGAGAACAACTAGACATAAACCGTAACAACTTCTATGAGCACCTACGAGAGGAAGGACTTTCTTCTTCCACCCATCCATTCCTCATTTACTTTGTAGAATCATCTCCAACAGATTCCCTGATATGTTGCCTTAGCAGTTGTTACATAATTTAGCTAAATAAAAATTATTATTATTATTTTTATTTTTAGGGAAGAGTTTACAGGGTGCTCAGAGTCTCCTTACTAGATTGGACTTGTAGTGATCATCCTGTCTGCAGCTGCCTAAGAACTGGGAGTACAGACTCACGCCATCATCACCAGTCTCAATTGCCATCTCAGTGTTCCCTGGGGACGGGAATGGCACGGAACCCCCAAGGATCGACTGCTCTGCCCTGTGCCTGCTGGCAGGCACTTTAATTTGCTGAGCTATTTGACCAGCCCTTAACATAAAACTATTAATTGTCAATCTTTCCTGAGAATTTTCTGCTAATAACCCTGCACACCATACTATTAGTTTGTTGTTTATATCTTTCTCTTGGATACTGGTAATTATTTCTACTTAGTAAAATTACTTTCCTTGCTTATCACCAGCTATAATTTATGCATTTGGAATTCTATGTTATAGTCCTAAATACATAATTTATCAAAACCATACCGTTGATGTTTCCTTCCATGTTGGAACTCCTAAAGTGTAAAGGGAGAGTAACAGCTTCCTTCCTAAGTGGATTGCTTCCTTCCTAATTCGTGCTTCCTATTCATCACTGAGTTTCAGCCGTTCAGCTCTTTGTCTTGCTCACAGAACCAGAGGCATGCCATGTTATCCTGAGAAATGGGGAAGTTATTCATCATGAGCTGCAGATGAATCATTTTTCCTCCTAGATTGCTGCCTTTCAAAGCCACAAGAAAAAAAAGGAAGTTAATATACTAATGAAAGGCAGACAATAATGGCCTCCAGCTTTAAGATTTATAGAAATTTAATATTTATCTTTAATATTCAAGGACAATATTTCTGATTCTGGCATGGATTTTAAAAGAAAATTATTTCTGTATAGTTTTCAAATGCTGTTATAATATCTTGTTATAACTTGTTGAGCCGGGTGTGGTGGCGCATACCTGTAATCCCAGCACTCGGGAGGCTGAGGCAGGAGGATTGGTGCAGGTTCGAGACCAGCCTGGGCTACAAAAGTGAGCTCAAGACCAGCCTGAACTGCACAGCGAGACCCTGTCTCAAAAAGACAAAAAAAAAATAATAACTTGTTGAAATTTCAAAAGAAATGGAAAAATGAATAAATAATGCATACACACACAGAAAAAAGTATAGTTTTTGCTTCACTGTTTTCATACACGTATCCCCAGTCTTTCCAAATTTATGCTAGAAAACAATCTTCTAAACACTGTACCTTCTTTGTCTTAATGCTGATATTTAGAAATTGCATCTAAAAAATAGAAGACTACCTCTTTAAGGCCACCACCATTTTGTTTGATTTTTCTAAATTAAATAAAAAGAATTAAACTAGAATTGATGAAGGAATGAAATTCAAAGGGCAACAATAAATCTGCTTTATTGGAAAACTACTCCATGATACATAGGTGACGAGTAATTGAAAGCACTTCTGAAAAGCTATTTTAAATCCTTTCTATTCGGTATAATAAGAATGTTATGAAAATTAAGAAAGCCCAGGAAACAGTAATCTGCTTGAAAATATTACGTCTCCACAATATATGAGGAAATTGCATTTATAGACCCAATAATAGCAAATTAAATGAATATCTTGGTGGATGTTGCAGAGAGGTGAGGAGAATAACCAAGAAAAGCTTGATAATATTACTTGGGGAAAAAAAAAACATAATGGTTATTGTAAAAACTGAAATTGGAGATTTATGACAACCACCTCACCTTCTAGCATGGACAGAGATCTTTAGTATTTGTGGCTTAAAATGTTTTTTCACAAATTTTTTTTTTTCCAGAGACTGTGGTTTATATGCTGCAGAATTAGAGTCAAGAATCCTGACGGTAAAACTGTATACCTCAAAAAAAAAAAAAAAAAAAAATATATATATATATATATATATATATATAAAACAGTACAAACCACATTCATTAATTTCTGATGTTTTCAGAAATCTTTGTTGTATTTAACCTTTCTCAAATGCAAACAAAGAACATTTCCAAATCCTCACCGGAAAAGATAAGTTCTGCTGATGTCTCTATCACTGGTAGCTAATGTATATTTGTTGCCTTGAGGGCCATAAAATTTGAATACACCCCAGCTTGCTATGCCAGCCCCCACCCCTGGGGTGAGATAAAACAGAAAATAAGACTCGGCATGGCAGAGTGGGCCTATAATCCCAGCATTGGGAGACTGAAAACTGGAGATGTCCAGTCTGTGTAGTGACACCCTGTAGACCTTATACTAAATACATAAAAGAATAAAAAAGTAAAATTTGAACACATAGAAATTGATTTTAATTAATAATTGTTTTACTAAGAAAAAGTTTGAAAATCTTCAGTATGGGAATTCCAAAGAAACTAATAAAAATTTTAGAAATAAATAAGAAATTGTCTAACAAAAGGCTGAAAACACAATTGAAGAAGGATGAAAGATACAGGACTTCATAGGAGAGAGAGAGGTAAAGAAGAATAGAGACAAACTGAGGAGTAGTGTAGTGATGCATAAAGATGAACAAGAAAACAGAGACAGAGTAGTGCAACACACAGTAGCAGCCTCCTTAGCAATGATTCCCAGAGAAATTAGAATTATTATTTGGGGTCAAGAAGGATAAAGTGAAAGCAAAGTCCTTGGTAGGCGATGCATGGTAACTGTGTACTGTGCAGTTCATCTGGAGAAATTTTGCATTATAGCATACTTTTACTCATTTTTTAAAAATTGTATTAATTACACCAAGAAAGAAAGAGCAATGAGGCAGTTTCAGAACCTGTCAGTAGGAGTCTCGATAATCAATACAGTGCTTATTGTTGTCTTCACAGTAGGTGTTCAGAGTACAAGATGCAGACATAAGTTTTCTAAAGAATATTGGAACAAATATTTATTCTAATTGAACTAAGGGAAAGTAGTTGTATGTATAGTCCAATAGTTGGGAATAGTAATGCGTTATCATCCTAACTGACAACGTCAAAATCTGTTGACGTGAGCCTTTTACAACGCATCATACTAATCTGGCTTTACTTTTTATGTGTCATGGTTAAACTCCTATGCTAAGTGGTTAAGGCCAAGTTAAAATAAGACCTATATAAAAAAACATGTAACTTTTGTATCTGACAAAGTCAGTCAAATCCCCTCAAAATTTACCCTGAAACCATATATAGCATTTTGTAGAACATTTGTCAGTGTCAGCCATCTGGAAGAATCATGGCCATTGCTTGACAAATTTGCTCTCTGTGAAAGCCTGAGAGAACGTGTTTTCTCTCTAGGTGACTCTCCTTAAGCACACTGTACATCATTGATCACTTTCCTCTGTGGGCCCATGATCTCCTTGATTAGAAAATTCGAGATATCACTGAGTTATGAATGTTACAGTACAAAGTTGCTTATGTCCAGAGTCCTCGCTGACCTTGAACAGCTATGGCTAAAATATTGGCCCTAGATGTTCTTTTTCTCTCCTTTTTTGGTTTTTGTGCTTGTAAGTTGTTAACCCTCCAGAAAAGAAGCTTAGTGATACTATTACTCTATAACATAGGTACTTGAACTTACTATCCCTTTTTCCATGTAAAATCTAAGGTGTTTGATATTCAGAAAGGCATACTTTTAATCTTTCTGTTGCTTTTATTATATTACTATTGGAAGTTGTGCAGTGATGACTGTACCTGCTGTTAAAATTTTACTCTTCTGAAGAAGTTCACCTAATTACTCATCTTTCTGAGGACATATCAGGGTTCAGTTGACTTGATCCCATGGGTATGATAACATTGCTCAAGTGGAAGAAGCCTAAAGCAATAGGTCAAGTAAGCAGAATGAGGGGTCTCAGGTGGTCCCCTGAAACAGGAGAAGTGTTCAGAACAAATTGAAGTAGAAGTTTACATTCTTATAGACATAGTTGTTGATTAACTTTAACAAATGTGCATATCAGATGCGAAGTTCAATTTGAGAAGCTGGCATGGTGGTGCACACCTATAATCCCAGCACTTGGAAGGCTGAGTCAGGAGGATCGGTGTGAGTTTGAAACCAGCCTGGTCTACAAAATTGAGCTCAAGGACAACCTGAACTGCATAGCTAAACCCTATCTCAAAAAGATGAAAACAAAATAAAACAAAAATATGAGAAGCTGGGTATAGAAACATAGTGAATTCTCTATGTTTTCTTTGCAATTTTGCTGCATATATGGGAATGTTCTAATGTTTAAAACTTTTATTTCTTTGAAAAATTTTTACAGAATGAAGCTGTAGTCTAGCTTTAAATAAAAATTTATGCTCTTCAGAATATAGATATGAATTATATTGCAGTATATAAGCCACAGGTAACCCTCATGTCAAGCACCCCTTCCACAAGCATATGTCACACTCATCATCACTGCTGGGGATTGTATTCTGAAAAGATGGAAGGGAAAACCTATTGGTTCTAGCACCAAATACACAAATTTATAGACTTCCTTTTAACACTGTGGTTGTGATTATAATGAAAAACTACCAGGCAAGTAGGAAACCCGATAATTAGACAGGCAATTAATTAAAAGCTTAGAAAAGGATAGACTGGACATTAAGTCTTTTGACTGACATGTTTTAGCCTCGTGAGTGCTGGGATTACAGGCCCGCCTGCACAACTACACCTGGATTTCTGTTCTTATTCGACTATTTTTAAAGAAATGTGGGTCTATAGATCCCAGGGTTCCTTTATACTTTGTTATGTTTTGTCCAGTAAACCATTTTAGAAAGATGAAGACTCAAAAACTAGAGAATATCTTTGATGATGGTCCCAGAGACTTTACTCAAATAGAGTGAAGTCCAAATCTGATTCAATATCACAGATTTATTGAGGAATAATAAAGACATAAAGTTCTGTTAAGCATAGATGTTCATTCAAGTCACAAGACAGGCGAATAAGGACTGGTGGCAAACTGGCTGAATATTTAATTTGTATTCAACTGTGACCTAAGGAGCTGCCTTCATTTCTTTTTTTTTTTTTTTTTTTTTTTTTTTTTTTTTTTTTTTTTTTTTTATTTCTGTGTGAAATGTATCTCAGCTAGAGTTGGCAAAACATCTTTTCTTGAAGATGTTCTGGCTTCTTGGAATTAACAGTCTCCTACTTCTGAGTGAACTGGAACACTGTCACCTGCTCGGTGTAGCAAGGGGCTGCACAGTACTTGCCACCTTAGTCGAGAGTTTCTCCAACTTCTGGTGAAGGAAGTTTATAAATGTAGAGTTTTAGTTACACTATTACCTGAAAGCTCTATGTTAATTTGATAAAATGCATGAAGCATTGTTCAATCTGATCATGATAAAGTAGGATAAATTTTTTTTTTTTACATCATAAGATGGTTCTTGGCAACCAACTCAAATAAAAATTTCTAGGCATGCACTTTGTTATTCTTCTAATTAAATATTAGTTTATTTTGTTTCTGTTGAAATGTAAGATTAACGTTTCCTCCCTATTGACTGAGTACGTTTGTAGTTGCTTCTGTGAGCTGAGCTTAAACATTTACATTGTGCCTTTTGAATTATTCACATTTAACTCCTAAAGTGTATAGCTGCTCCAGCATTTTCCTACATTAAAAACTGCTCGCTTATTTTTACTAGTCTTCAATCTCTATTTCCCAACTCTCCTTACAGTTAAGATCAGTTTATCTGATGGTGTCCTTTTATCTATTAACATGGAACAAGACAATAGAGAGAAACTTTTCAGTGGAAAAGTATTCTCCAAAGCAATGCCTCTTCGACCGCATAGCTATCAACTTTGGTGACACCAACTACTGCACCCTTAAAGTCTGATATAGGCCGTCCTCATTGCTAGCTACCTCTCTCTTGTTATAGGCATTTCATGAGCCACCTAAGAACACTGCTTCTTCAGACAAAATAGATTTCTAATTAGCCTACTTTTTCCTCTTACTTTGTAATGGTGAGAATTGCTGGCACAGAAGAGCAACTACATTCACTTGGGATTTTAAAGAGAATTAAATGAGGGGACCAGAAAAAGCCTTAATGGAGTCCAATGAAACAGGAGCCAGGAGGCCTCATTTGCATGGGCTTTGTGTGGTGTGGGAGCTGTGTGCACCGCAGTGCTCCAAACAGGAAGACAACTAGCTTGCAATCAGTAATCTCTGCAGAAAATATCTCTGAGAGCTGCCCTACAGGGATCTTAAAAGAAAGAGACCCACAGGTCTACACTGCCACTAACCTAATTGCATCATTACTCTAAATACAAACTTGCTTTTCTTTTACACAGTGATAATGCTTCAATAGAGCTCTTTTTTTAAAAAAAAATCAGATTTCCCAGTTGTACAAATTTCAGGTATTACAAATACTATAACTTTACATGGATGTGCAAATTTCTAGATGATTCTTCAAGTTAAGGCATCTAATAAATGATAATAAAGCAAGAATACAACAATGTAGAAACAAAAGAGGCAACTGATTGTATCAGAGCTGGATAGGGAGAAAAGTTGTTAGACAATGGCATTGTAACATAATCTAAAAACATTTATCAGAATTGCAACCTCTATAGGTTACTAGATATATCTCACTTTCTACAGAATTATAGAACTGCAATGCAGGGAAGCTCTCTGCATGATGCAGTTTCCACTTTGCATACATTTCTTTTTTTTTTTTTTTTTTTTTTTTTTTTTTTTGTCTTTTTGAGGCAGGGTCTCACTATGCAGTTCACGCTGGCCTTGGGCTCACTTTTGTAGCCCAGGCTGGTCTCGAACTCGCATCGATCCTCCTGCCTCAGCCTCCCGAGTGCTGGGATTACAGGCGTGCGCCACCACGCCCGGCTATACATTTCTATTATTGTTGTACATTACTTACAAATGAGAAGTCAATATCAATTCATAGTTATTAACTACAGTTAATAATTCATTCAAATTTTTCTAGATTTTTTCCATTTAAAATCTTTTTCAAGAAAACCTATTACAGTTATCAGTCCTAATATTTATGTCTCTCAGAGATATTGCTAGCTGGATAATTTCTTATGTTTGCCCTGTTTCTGAACATATTTAAAGTGGATTTTTTTTTCAGTACTGGAGATCGAACTCAGGA
This sequence comes from Myocastor coypus, assembly GCA_004027025.1. Lineage (NCBI taxonomy): Eukaryota > Metazoa > Chordata > Mammalia > Rodentia > Myocastoridae > Myocastor > Myocastor coypus. The sequence goes on along the minus strand of PVJA010004967.1, from coordinate 34,597 downwards.
CCTTGGGATTGCCAGACAGGTGCTTTTTCTACTGGCCTATCTCCCTAGCTCCCATATTTATAGTTCTGCAAAACACTGGTCCAGTATTTTGTAGAATGTTCCTCCATTGGGCTTTTTCTGATGCTTTCTACTTACTATAGTGGTTATTTAAAAAAAAAAAAAAAACTCTATTTATTTATTTATTTATTTATTTATTTATGGTGGGCTCAGCCTGCCTTGGGGGTGGGTCTGGCTCAGCTTGTGTTGTCAGGGATCCAAACCGCAGTTCCTGCAGTCCCCTAAGTTTCCCTAAGTAGTCATTTAGACTGCTGAGCTATCTCACCAGTCCCGGTTTTTATTCTTGACAAAAAATCACGAGATATGTGGAATCCTATCACAAAATACCACGGGCCCATACCCTCTGCATGGTCTCTACTGGTTGATGCTGACTGAGGTCACTTACATGGCTGAGGTAAGGTTGGTCGGTCCTATCCATTGTAAAATTATCATTTTTCTCAACTTTCAACTTTGCACTGCTTAAAGCAACAACATTTTATATCACACACTTCTGGAATGGAGGGATGTGCATCAATCTGAGTGGAAAATTCATACAGATTTTCTGTGGTTTTAGAAACTGCCTCCTTGGGAATTACCCACCTATTCATTTTTTACATTTGTCTGTGCTGACTTATTTGGATCAGTTCAGACTCATGGATACTTATTTGATATTTTGTATTCTTTTGATTTATTTATTAATCAAACCATCTTACTGAATTTTTATAGGTTTATATATAAGGAGCTATGTCATTTGAATTCTGAAATCTTCAATTCACACATACAATTTAGACTTAAGTTCTTGCAGTATGAAAAATTCATTCTTATTTATGTATAATATCTTAGAATTAGAATCGTTTTTAATTCCAAGAATGCTTGGTTCTAATTTTTGTCAAATGACATTCAATTATTAATTGTGATCTAAATTTTAATAGTGCTTTTTGGTAGAGCACAGCATTTAAATGTGTATGCGTATGGCAACGCTACTCTACACACTCATTTGCCGTCCTTGCTATATTTGAGCACCTGCCTCTCCGTCCTGAACATCACCTCACTGATGTATCCTCCCCATTACATTACCTATGGGTGGCTCTTGGAACTTTGCCTTTCTGAGCTACGCTCTCCCATTCCAACACTTGGCGGTCAGGCTCCCACTTGCGACCTTCCATCCATTTAGTTGCTCAAATTCAGTACTATATGGGCCCAGTAGTGTGACCCTGCATCCCCAGGGTAAGGCACCATTGCCAAGTGTGTAGACCATGTATTCAAGGGTAAGCAATGTGTTCCACAGGTTAGGACAGCAAGAAACAGTGGGAAGGGTAGATAGCATGGGTGTGGATAGATGAAGGAGATATGACTTTTCTAGATGAGAGAAGGGCCAAGAATGGAAAAGAGGACAAAGGGACGAGGAGGGGAAGGGATAAAACACACACATACACACACACACACACACACACACACACACATGAGAGAGAGAGTCCAGATGTATTCTCTATGTGCACCAACTCTCAGTTGTAATTGTTATACTCTACAAATAACAAGAAAATCTGTATGAAAAATAGCGATTGTTAATGTTTAACGTTTTTGAAAAAATTTATTGTAGTAGAAGATATAAGACCATTACTTCCCTCTTTTCTTGCCAATTTATGAAATGGTTCTGTTTGTCCTCTTCATGTCTTAACTAGATTCCTCAAAATACAATGAATATCCAGCCCAATCCAGCGGAAAGAGAGGCTCCTGAAAGCTTCATTGCGTCCTTACTCAATCTACAGTGTCTGACATTCTGCGACTTCCTGCTCCTCCCCAATGTCAAAGGGTCTATGAAAGGCAAATGTTTTCAGTTCGTTCAGGACATTGGAGCTGCCGACCCAGCACAACTGAAGGCTCTCAAAAGAAGTCTTAGAGAACTACTACAAAAAAAGTGACAAGAGCAAAAAGATAAATGCTTTCACACTGAGGGAAGATATTCTCAAAGACCTTAATTATGAGGTATTGTGCTTGCTTTTTTGTTTTCAAATTTACTTATATAATTTAGTCAGACCTCACATACTTGCTGTTGATTTTATTCTTAAAAATCTCACAAATTTAAAACTTGGCTTAGGTGAGTCCTTTATGCAACCATATATCTATAAAGTTATTTTAACATTATTTTGTTATATTCTACATTCCATCCTGCCATAGATATTCAAATATGTATGTATGTATGGTGTGGATGCAAGTCTATACTTTGTGCCATCCATTCGTTACGTATTAGTTTGCCTTAGTTTACAGAAAGTAAAAGATTATGCTAATATTTTTTGGACAATATTTCATGTCTATATCTTGTACTCTGAGTAAGCACTATGGAGATAATGCTGGATTTATTAATTACTGTTACTCTCCTTTCAGATAACTTGAAACACTTTAATTCTTTTATCCTTACAGAAGCTACACCCTTTTATTTACTATTACAATGTCATTAAGAATTGTTTGGCCACTGTACATGTATATGGTGGTATTGGGAGTAAAAATCAAGACCTTGCCCTTGCCAGGTATGGACTTGTGCTGCTGAGCTACATCCCTGGTCCCCACACTATAATTTTGTCTGATTCACCCTTTCAAATTCCCATTATTGGAGCCTGTTTTACTTGGAATTGCATAGACTGTGGTTTTGCTCACTAGGTTATTTCATATGAAACACACATTTAAATTATCTCTTTTCCTTGCATTTTGATGGCTTATGCAATTTTATCAGTGATGGATATTTCATGAGATATAAGATAGTCTTTCCACTTACCTATTAGTGAATGTCTTTAAATGTTCTGCGGTTGTTTATGCAATTGTTTTAAACATTTACATGTTAGCGTTGTGCATAAAACAGTGGCCAAGTGAGCCTTTTAAATAGTTAGGTGAAGAAGAGTAAGTTGAATTGGCCTTCCTCAGAATGACCAAAATGTTGTCCTAAGTAGGCACATGTTCCCAGCTCATGGAATCTGCATGCCCTGATTACAAAAGTGACATAATGGCCAATTTTTCTCCATTCAGTTGAATTTGGCTCCTGTGAACAGGCTTTTGTTAACTGTGCTCTTTATGCTAATTAAGAGCTCTCCAAGAATGGTCCCAAGTGGGACAATGGATATCACAGCGTCACGCACATCCCTGCAATAAGCCTTCTGAGGGGAGATTTCCACAGGAATGACCTAAAAACACAGCTCCCAGCAGTGTGTCTTTAGCAGACACAGGGGTCCCTGAACTTGTTTAAGGGTACAAAACATGATGCACTTAGTTATCCGATTTCTCACATGACTATGCGATTTCTTTGTAGCTTATGAACAAGATTTGTCCTCAGAGATTGCAGCAAATATTGGTTAAGATGTCACCAGATGAATTGAGCCAAGGTTAAAAAAGTGAATCCTTCATATTATTTTCTGAGCCTCATGAAAGTCTTTGTGAATTGGGGCAATCCATGGGTGCTGCGGCTATAAGATTAGACTAATCTGTATCCAAGAGTAGAGGACTTACAAGCATGTCTGCATTATTGTTGCTTGTTAAATGTAATTATGAAAATAAACAACTTTCCCTGAGCATAAAATAAATAAATAAATGGTTAAGTGAGTTGGGAAATTTAATGCACCATACTGTGAAAACAGACTCTGCTTTTTGCAAAAAAAAGAGTATGAATAATCTTCTAAATTTATCACTGAGATGTACGGCTGGTCACTGTCATGCATGTTTTAAAAAGAAAAAAAAAAAAAAAAAAAACAGCCAAATACTCTGTTTCTTGCTTGAAACCCAATAAAAACTCATTACCTGAGTTGTTGGGGCCTGCTGTGTTGGTAATGATGCCAATCAGAGCCCATCGATGTAAAGTAAACTCCAAATACTGAGTGTCGTTTCAGTATTTCTGCTTGCCATTTCAACTGGTGTCTTGACTGGGAAGCCTGGCTCTGCTGACTTCTGTGAACGTCAGTCATAGTCCTCAAGAGCCGAGAAAGGACCTCTCTGGGTTCTGACAGGAAGAGGGGCCCTCAAGGTTTCTTGTGTTCTCTTACAGGTCCGTAGGAGGATTTTTGGCACTAAAGCAGCTCACACAGGACCCCAAAATGAGGATGAGCTCTCGCTGTCTATCTGCCTGCCTGATTTTGGTAATACACCTATGCCCACAAAAGTCAGTCTGTCAGTTCCGATTGTGCCCTGAAAGGCCGTTCCATGGCATTTCACATCAGGATAATGGAGGGCTCACCCTTTCCTTAGCTAAGTGATACCTATGTACCCTCACGGACTCATTAAGGTGAGCAACTCAGCGGCTTCTCTCTGAAAGCACCACCTTTTGTCTGTTGTGCCCTGATTAAAGGGTAGAATTTTATTATATAGCCAGTTTCTTTTAGTTTATTGCAAAGAAAAGTTTGTGCTAATGTTGTTTGGGCAAGATAGCATGCCTATGTCGTGTAATCTTGAGCAACTACCACGAAGGCATGTAGTGGTTGATACAATATGTCAACTTGGCTGAATGACTCAGCAGCCCGGTCCCCTGTTGGTGGGAGCCCCGCCCTGGGGTACAATTGGTTCTTCCCTGGAGTGTGACCAGGGCCTGCCTCGGATATGATTGGCTTTCTCCCTAGAATGGGATCAAGGGCCCATCCTGGGGTATGATTGGTTCCACCCTAGGGCGCAACCCACGTGAGAATGAATGAGCACAAAAAGACTTTTTAAAGGGCTGAAGGAGGAGTCAACACTTTACTTCCTCAGAGAAGCTTCAGTCTTCGTATTCAGACTTGACTTCATCATCTGGCTTGCAGCACAGACTCTTCGGCCTCCAGCTTAGATCTTTCACCATCCGTCGCAGACTCTTCAGCGTCCATCTACAGACACTTCAATCTTCCACTGCAGACCCATCAGCCAACAGAGCATTACACGGAGTGCTACAGTGAAGTCCAGGCCTCGGGACTGAATTCTTTCATCTGACTCTGTGGCTGACTATTGTAAGCCAATCTTACAATTTCTTATACATTGTATATTTTGTGTTAATATCCATTCCTTATATTATATATATTCTGTTCCTCTAAGTAAAACCCTGACCAATACAAGGCAATACTCTATGTACTAATTGTTGTTACTCTTCTATTAGCCTGTATTGAAATTGTTTAATTTTTTGATTTTTTTTCTCTTTAAAAAAGCTACATTTTTGTATTGACCATTTTAGTGTCATAAAGAACAGTTTGCTGAGTAATGTTTCATTGTATGAAAATATCACATCTTTTTCAACCATTCTTCACATGATGGGTACTTTGGTTGTTTCCAAGATTTAGCTATTACAAATTTTGTTGCAATAAACATAGGTGCACAGATATCACTTTGATATGATGTTTTCAGTTCTTCTGGAAAAATTCCTAGTAGGGGTATAGCTGGATTAAATGGGATTTCCAGTTCTAGTTTTTTTTTTTTTTTTTTTTTTTAACCATGAGGCATAAAACGTAAAGCTTGATTAGCATGCTGAGCTGTACAAGGCTTAAATCAACAGCTTCCATCATTGCCAGTTTTGCCAATAACCCACTGCCATTATGGAACATTGGATTATGTATACGACTACTTTCTCCTAGTTCAATGAGAAGAACTGTTTTTGTACCAATAATGATTAGAAAAAGTATCACATCTATACCCTGTACTCCGTATAACTACTAGGAGCATAACCATATGCATTGTATCTATTATTGAGAATGTACTACTAAAGAGTTTCGAAATTATTACATTGTTATTTCTTATTAAATACAATAAAAAAGAAAAGAAATGAATGCATCTTGATATTAAAATGCTGTGAGAAATAAATAGGACATACAAACCTTAAAAAAGAACAGTTTGTCCATACTAAAGTTTTATTTTGTTTTGTTTTGTTTTCCTGATTCATTCAGGCTCTATTTTTCCAGAGAATTCCACCTTGGCGCACCCGTCCACTGCTGAAGTTGGTGTCAACAATTACAGCTTTGTGCTCTGATCCCAACTCCCCTGCTTCAGCCAAGGGAATTGGTTGCAGCTAGTGACCAGTTCCAGAGGGCTCCTTCCAAAGCCCTCTACTTCTGCCCTGATCAGATGTCATCGAATGGTCACCCAAGATGACCATCAGCAATTCCTTGAGATCCACGTTATGACTGAGGAAAAATTGGACTGGCATTCCTGACAAACGGGTGGCCTGCCATCGACGTCCTAAAATCACCCCACCTAGAAACAATCCAGTGAAGTGCTTCTCAAAGACATCAAAAAGGGGAACAAGAATTCAATCAACCCCTTTTACCCAGAAACCTGATAAAAGAAGGCAACTGACATCCACAGGAAAATCTAGTCCAGTAGATGACCATATCCTCTTGGTATGGCTATGGACACAAAAAATAAACGTCCCCTCTTGTGGGAGACACAAAGAAGCTTGACTATCTAGGCCCATCTCAACCTGAACCTCTCCTGTCCCTTTCAGGCTTGGATGGATAAGCACAAAACAAGTTATGTCAAACTGGAGCTCCAAGAGCTCATGGTCATTGAACAAATTTTAGGCCAACCTGTAGACAATGGAATAAAATTCTGCCTTCAAAACTTAACCTCTGTTGAAAAGTAGCCATCAGTGAGGTAACTGGGACTCTTTCCTCTAGCCCTTTTAGTGATGTGCAGCCTTGCAGCCTCAGAGGACCTTATCACCCAATGTAAACTGCTGTATAAAACAGCCCCTCTACCTCTTCTGGGAACAGACCTCCTCTTCCAGTTAGAAATTATTGTGTCCTCTGTATCCATGGTTCAGCCTCCCTCTTACTCAACTCTGCACTTGTAATTTTGGCTGTTCCCCAGGAGGAAGATGGTGCTGCGTTGCTCTGAGCTATCTCACCACAACCCTCAAATTCTGAAAACTCTCCTCCCAGAAGGATGGGTTGAAGGCTTTCCATGGAACATGCCACCTCCCTGAGGTCCTCGTTGCTGTCAGATATCATGGGAGACACAAACAGGCATCAGCCACCTTCAGAAGCTATGGGGCTCACATGTCCAGATTTATACGAGGCCTCCTTCTTATGGGCTGCTCCTGTAAGAAGTCCTGAGACAGGATGGAAAGGCCAGCACACTCAGACTCAGTGGCCACACGGGGTTGGAATTCTACTGATATTTGGGGGAGGTTCCAGCAACAGAGTTGGCTGCTGTGTGACAGCCTGTTTCTCTGTCCCTTCCAGATATACAATTCCTTCTTGGTTCCCTGGGCCCCAAGATTAGGCCATTGAACACGTGCCTTTGGCTGGGAACCTCCCTCCCAGTGTAATCCCCCTCTGAGTCACACAGTACCCCACACCATGAGAGGTTCAGCTAGAAATTCAACCACACATCCGAGGGTTTCAAAACCAAAAAATGTTCATAGACTGTGAAATTGATTAAATATATGCATCCCCTGCCTGTAAGGTAGTTCAAGATCTCTGCGCCACCAGTGTCACCACAGTCGCCCTTCTTGTAAGTTACCTCTGTCTTCTGCCACCCACAGCCTGTTGACATACCTCCCTGGCCTTAAGGAAATGGAAACCTCCCAGTTCTTGGCTCAAAAGTCAACTGATATGAACTGAACGCTCCATGTGCTGTTTGAATCATGTCATAAGGATCAGAAAAATATTAATACCTGAAAACATTTTAAATAACACAAATATATGTATTGTATAAAATTAGCATATTACACCAAATAAAATTTACCTGGTAAAAATTTTATAATATATATATTTCAATCAGATTAAATAAGCATAACTTTTAAACTGTTTATCTTTCTAAGAATATTTAGATATATACATATATATACTATATATGTATAATATATAGTATATATAATATATATAATACAAACTGATATGTATACATATATATGCATATATATGTCACTTTGTATTATTGCTTACATGGTAAGATCTTTCCTAATTTTACTAGAAAATTATGTAATATGTTTCTATATTTAAAACAATACAAAGATCTTCAAATCTTGTGATTTTTGTCTCTGATTATTTCATATTTTAGTGTGTTTATGTTAATTGTATAATACACAGAATGTGTACTTCTTGTGCATAAATGTATGTATATTTTTATAAAATGTGATTGTTTTCTGTAAAGAATATATTTATTCCAAACTTACATTTACCTACCCAGTTATTTCTTAGGCTTCTCCTACTCCCATGTTTAGAATGATAATTGTTTTCTGATGATAGAAAATCCTCCTACAATCTTTCCTTTAATCAGAGGCTTGAGCATGTGACTTCTCTCAGCGCTTGTTTTTTCACGTTTATGCTTTCTTCACCTGTGAATGGTATTTTCCGATGGAATTGAATGCAGACAGGCACTTCCCAACATGGCTGTATTGTTTCCTGGCTTCTATTGTTTCATTCCTGGGATGTATTTCTTTGAAGGCACTATGCTTTCTTTCTGTGGTTTTTCTGTTTTTTTTTTTTTTTTTTTTTTTTTTTTTTTTTTTTTTTTTTTTTTTTTTTTTTTTTTTTTTTTTTTTTTTTTTTTTTTTTTTGTTCCATTTTCTGGCTGCCTTCACCATATGAGTCTTTGTCCTTTCTGTGTGGCATTTACACTTCTGCTTTTGATTTTTGCTCTTTCATTTTCTTTCAATCATTTCCTTGTTGCATGCTCATTAGCCTTGCATGAAACCTAGAACAATTTGAAAATAAAGCTTGTTAAGAAAAATATTTTCTTAAAGATTCAATTAAGTTGAGGACTGGCCAAATAACTCAGTGGCTTAAAGCACCTGCAAGGAGTCACAGGGGCCAGTGGTTCGATCCCTTGGCCTAGCCCCAGCCCCAAGGCATGCTGATAGGGCAATTGAGAGTAGGTATGGTGGTGTACACCTGTAATGCCTACTCTTCAGAGGCTGAAAACAGGTAGACCACCAGAAGTCCAATCTAGTAGTGAGACCCTGAACACCCTGTGGACTCTTCCGTAAAACAAAACAAAACAAAACAAAACAAAACAAAAAAAAAAAAGATGCAGTTAAGCAATCTGACTATGTTCTTAATAAATCAAGAGTGGCGGTGTGTCAAGTTTCTTCCATTGCTGTTAATGCTAGCCTGTTTTCTGTTCATGAAATATAGGGCATATCACTGGCAATCACAAATTAAGTTATTCCATGTGAGCCTCAACTTCAAATTTTGGGCCTCACCAATCTTATTCAGCTGTACAAAACTTCAAGTGCCTTCTTAGCTTCTTGGCCTCACCTGCCAGTTCTGCTTCCCAAACTTTTATCTGTATTAAAAAATAGTTAAGAGGGATTCACGCTAGGAGCACACATCACAATTCTAGGATTTTCTGCTGTCTAGGAAAGTAAATTGTTAATATTTTTATTCTTTGTGTTCTTCTAATACCTTTCAAGTGAGATTATATATGTTTAAAATTGTATATTTTGCCTTGTTTTGTCTTATGTTATCATTTTCTGTACTATTGATGCAGATTGATCTGACTCCTGTAGCTTTGACCAAGGAAAATACCACTTTTAAAGAGTGTATATGACATAAATAAAAGTGTATCAAAAACACAATTTCATATTTTGTGAGGAATATACACCAGCAGAGTGTATTGGAAGAATCACTCTTATTCTGTATCAAAATTAAATCTATAATATGTTACCGGGTTTCTAATTGTACTTTAAACCTGATGAACATTAATAGTGTAATATACAATAAATATATGTTCAATAAAATACGGATGTAGGGCTATTTTTAGCTGAAGGAATATGGCATCTATGCCACAGCAAACAAAATTACTGTCATTTGCTTCCAAACTATCTTTTAAAATGAAACATCTCTCCGGGCATGGTGGCTCATGCCTGTAATCCCAGCACTCGGGAGGCTGAGGCAGGAGGATTGGTGTAAGTTTGAGACCAGCCTGGGCTACAAAAGTGAGCTCAAGGCCAGCCTCAACTGCATAATGAGACCCTGTCTCAAAAAGACAAAAATAAATACATGAATGAATGAATGAATGAATAAATAAATAAATAAATAAAACTAAATAAAATGGAATATCTCTTCTGCAAAAGGTTGTCTTCCCAACTAAAATATGAGTGACTAAAACAAATTAAGGATTTGGTAATTATGGACATAACCAATTTGTATTTTTGGTTAAATACAATCTGTCCTGTTGAAATTTACATACATCTTTGCCCCAAGTTCTGTTCTCAGTTTATTGATCTCAATAGAATTCTTATTTCATGGTTTTATTCATACAGTGAGTGCTTAATTGTCAAGAATTAAAGGGATTTTTAAAAACTTTAAGTTAAAATACTAACAGGTTATCCTGTAGGCTGTTTAATCAATTGGAATGTTATAAAACAAAAAAAAAATTATAAAGTCAAATAGCAGGAGATAAATGTTATTGAGAAGTAAATACTTGTGGAATGATACACAAAAGCAAGTTTTCATAGAATAAAAAAATAATTTTATTAGATAGCACTCCTGGAAATTCTCAAATTCTACGTGAGAAAAATAGTCATTTCCATACTCTTTTAGGTGACCTTTCTAGTGACTGCCTTGTATTGGAATGCAGTTTGGAGAAGAGTTTTTGCTCAGTAGAGAAACAAGTTAGGCTGACAGCAGCTCTGGAGACCAAAGGAGACAGTTAACAGATGAGGGCTGTCGATCTCCAAAGAGCCCCGAGTGAACCCACAACAGGAAGCTGAAGGATCCACATGACAAGACTAGAAGCCAAGAGACGGGCTTCTAGAGCAAAGGTGATGCTTGGAGCCCTGCACAAGACAGCAGAAGCCAGTCATCTTGCTTGTTTCCCCCTTTCACTCCATTCAGTCTACAAGCCTGTTGGTCAGCTCCACTTATGTCCACAGTGGGTCGTCTGTCTACAAGTCACCCTTTCAGTTGCTTGAAGGAGTACACAAAGCCAAGCAGTTGGACCAATCTGGATCATGCTGACACAACAGTGAATCATCAGGAATCATAAAAGACAGAGATTCAGTCAGACTTAACCAACGTGAGCCATTTAATCAAAGTGAAAATCATATAGGCTGCTGTTGTATAGTAATAAAACCCATTAATAGGCCATTGTGAACATAGTACACATTAATACACACAGCTGTGCATGAAATGTTTTGGAAAAAGCCTGGTTTCATGTAATGTATCATATTCCAGTAACCAGTTGCTTCACAGAAATTTGGACAATTTTGCCTAAAAAAGAGAAAACAATTTGACTGACAGAGAAAAAACTGTGCAGTATAGTGTCCTAAACAGAAGCACCGCAGTACAAGATGCAAATTTCAAACTAAGTTCACAAGGCTGCATTTGTGAACTTTGATGAGGTTTAAATTGCTCCATGTCCATTTCCCAATGATCATAAATATGGTAATCATAACTGTTATGGTTATATCTCTTGTATAAATATTTTGAGTAGATGAAATAAATCACCAACATAAAGCTCTTAGAACAGTGCTTGTACACCCCAACATAATTTTGATATTCCATGTTGTTTCACTTCGTGACTTTGTATAAATCTTCAAAATTGTTTATTCCATGACACAGGTTCATTAAACTTAACACTTCTTTAAGTGGACGTTGGAATGCCCAGCAATTGGAAATGCTTGTTCTGTAATCTGATGAGTTTCCAATACTGTAACTTTCATTTAACTGCTGTGGAATCTGAGCAATATGTCCTACCAATTTTATTTCCATTAATTTTTAAAAGAAAATTTATGAGTGAATTGAATAAAACCACACATAAATCTTCTTAGTGCATGGTATAGAATTTAATGAAAGATGAATATTTAATTGTCTACACTATTAGTAAGGACTGTGATTCATGAAACTATAATTTTAACATTTGAGGGGCATTGCAATAGCAGCAGAAATGCTGGAACAATTTGGAGGTGGATTTATTTTGTATCGCAGGCACTGACTCTGATTATTCCCAGGACATCAGGCACTGACCTGACCTCTGGTGGTCTAGGCGTAGGCAACTAGGAAGTTCAGAGGTAGAGCAGCTTGCAAGTTAGGAGTGGTTTATATGATGTGCCCCACAGTCACCAGCTGATTTTAGAAGACAAAAGCAACCAGAACTGAAACAGGAACTGTGACCCGGGCAACTAAGAAATTGAGATAGATTGGGTTGGGGGACCGTTTTCTGGAATGGCATGATTATATTTGAAGAAATTATATATATATATATATATATCATATGTAATTATAAATATATGTTTATAATTATACATATATAGGTGTTTTATGTTCTTTCTTTTTCTTTTTTTTTTTTTAGAAGCATAGGTAGAATTTATTGCTGTAAAGTTCTGAGCTGTGTGTAGCACTGCATACACAGGGACAAGATTTGCTGCTACTGTCATCTTTAAGTCATTTAGTAGTTTTTAACATTTGCCCACAAGTGGAAATCTATGACAGAAAGCAACTTCAGGCCTTTCCAACCTCAGCAGCTGACCTCAGAGGCTGGAGACGTGATCTGGCCTCCAGGTGCCCTGCATGGACAGATAGAGGTGCCTCGCTTCTCCCTCATGGGCTATCAGCACCTCAGGCCAAGTGTTTTATTTTCAAACATGTTTACCTTTTCTACTTTCAAATTTATTATGATTAGCTTTTTTCCATTTATGTCTTTGGTACAGGGACTTACTGCACAGTTCAGACTCCTAGTGATCCTCCTGTTTTCAGTTCCCCAGCGCTGGAATTACAGGCATGCACCAGGATGTCTGGTCTTGGTGCTTGCTCAGCAAGCCCAGGGCCTAGGCCAGTGCTGCCTGCAATTACAGGGATCAAACCCTGGTCCCTGTGCTTGCATACGCAGGCACTTACTCTGCTAAGCTATCTCACTAGTCCTAACTTTTCTATTTTAAAAAAATATTTAAAAATAGTAAAAAAATCTAAATAAAATCAGAAGTGATATAGAACTTCACTAAACAAAACAATAGGCATTCAAAAACTGGTTGCTATGATACGTCTTGTTGTCTTCAGATTAGTTGTTCAGGGTGCAGTGAAAGGAGAAAAGAAAAAGAAGATTTTAAAATTTTTCAATAAAATTTAACTTTACTTGAAAAAATTACATATCAGTCTACCACATAGCATTTTGCTACATGCCCACATTGTGGAATGTTTAAATTAAACCTATTCATTTTTTTCAAACATTTGTCCACTGGTTAAAAATTAAAATGCTCTGTTTGAGCTTTTAAACGTTGATGCATACACGGGCCTGACGCTGCAGAGCTGTACTGGAATTCGAATACCCATTCCTGAGCTCTACCGAGCCGCACTTTCTCCCAGGCTCCTAGGTCTGTGCAACCACCAGTGTGCTAGTGGACACAGGTGTGCAAAACTTGCACGTCTCTGCCTGGATGATTTTGCTTCCCCCACTGATCTCCACTTCTAACACTGCTGTCCCGAGTGACAGAATCTCTTTTACCACCTGAATAGTTTTCCACTGTGCACACATCCTTAGCCATTTATCAGCAGATTAACATGTCCTGAGAGGGAGGTGTCTCTTTAGTGGACTTTTTCATTACCTTTGGATGCAAAGGAGTTTGATGGCTTTGTTACATGGTAGTTGTATTCAGCTTTTCACATTCTGCATGTGGTCTTTTGAGTCAATTTTTAACTTTTCTCACCAATATTATATATGTGTTTCCTTTTTACCATATCTTTACCAGCGCTGCTCTCTTTTTTTATGGAAAATAGTTATTCTTATTTGAGGAGTGGCATTTAATTTATCATTTTGATTGGTATTCAAAAGATAACTTGCTTATGGGATTTTTACTTGTTTTTATGACTTTCTGTAAGAAATGTCCATTTAGGTCTATTTGCAAACTTTATGACCATTACTTGCCAGCTTATTAACCTGTTGACATGTGTAGTCTATAGATATCTTTTAACACCCTGTATGTTGTCTCTTGAGGTGACTTTTCTTTATGCATCATTAGCTTTTAATTTGCTAAGATTCCATTTGCATATTTTTGTGCTTTGGGGTCTTTTCTAAAATACTTTGATGTAATACCCTGAAGTTTGTCCTCCATAGGTTATTCTAGTCATTTCATAATTTGAAGTCATACTTATGTACTTAATGTTTCATCAGTTAATTGCTTTAATTGGTGAAAACTGTTTGTTATTTAATTTTTAATATTTTTATGAATTTGGTACCGGGTCTCAGTATGCAGCTTGAACTCATAATAATCCTCCTATTTTCAGCCTCCCAGCACTGGGATTACAGGTGTTTGCCACCATGCCTGGTCTTGGTGGTTGGCTCAGCACACCTGGGGGTTGGGGCAGGTGCAGCATGTGGTGCCAGGGATGGAACCCTGGTTCCTATGCTTGCCTAGTAAGATGCTTAGTCTGCTGAGCTATCTTGTGGGCCCTATTTTAATTTATATGCACATACATATTCAATTTTCTCATCCAATAGAATCATGCAATAAACATAGATGCCTAGCAATTGGTACCTATTTTTATTTCATCCTTATCTGGATTTAACAATGCAGGGTTAGAAATCCAAAATAGCAACATCAGTGAAATAGCAATTGTGTTCTCCTAAAAATATACTCAGGATCAGATATAGTTTTACTGCTGAGTTCTAATAAGCATTTAAAAATCTAATACTTGTTTTACAAGCACTCTGAAAAGTTCAAAGAATTTTTCTAAACACTTTCTAAGATGCTGGAATTAAGCTGCTATGCACCACTTAAAATCATTCTACTTTCACAATTGTGTATTGGCTCCCTGTGGTTAGTGTATGATTTTGCAGTCATCCCAATGTTTGTTTGTTTTTTTTTTTAAATAATTTTTCATTTATTTATTTTTGTTTGTTTGTTTGTTTGTTTTTATGGTGGGCTCAGCCTGCCATGAGGGCAGGGTTGGCGCAGCATGTGGTGCCGGGGATTGAACTGCGGTCCCTGCAGCTGCCCAAGCTTTCCTAAGCAGGCTCTTTAGACCACTAAGCCATCCTGCCTGGCCCTATCCCAATGGTTTTGTTTTAAAATTTTCTTTCCTTATCTTTATTTATCCATTGTTCATTACAAGCTGGCTTTTTAATTTCTCATGTACTTCTGTAGTTCCCCAAGTTTTTCACTGCTGCTGACTTCTGCACACATTGCTTTCTGGTTGCAAGTAATACCTGATGTGATTTCTATTAAAAAAAAAAAAAAAAAAAAACTGATACATAATTTGAGATCTATCCCATGATCTATCCTACAAAACATCCCATGCATTCCAGTTTTAATACATACACGTGCTGACACTACGAACACATCCATGCTGATGAGAAGAATATGTTATGCGCAGCCATACTGTCCTATTGGTACGTTTGGCCTATTTGATTCAAGGTGCAATTGGTCTCTGCTGCTGCTGTTTTCTTGTTCCTTATTATTTTTTTTCTCATTTGTGTGCCTGGTTGATTGCGGATTATGGCTACTAATCCTTTCTGCTAATGTTGGGGAATCTAACTCCATCCATATATTAATATTTTATGTGTATACTTTTGTGCAAGTATATTTGCCACACATCTCACTGTTTTCCCCCGTGGTACTGGATTTCTTTCAAGATTGTACTGAACTTTCTAGTCTATTTTTTTTGTCTAATATCAACTTTACGGGATATACGACAAGATGATCTACCTGATTTTTCAGATTTTAATTTTATGGAATTATTTTTCCTTTCTTTTTAGGTATTACTTTTTGGGTAAAATGAGTTTCTTGCAATAACATATTATTGAGTAGCATCTTTTCATTTATTTAGTGGTTGTGTATCTTTAATTAGATAACGTCATTCCTATGTGAGATACTACTGAAGCCATTTTTTAAGTTCATTTCTCATTTTATTCCGGTTCCTCTGGTTTGCAGCATCTTTGGTCTTCTTTTGGTTTTTAACTATTATTATCTAGCAGTGTGCTTTAATTTCTTATGTATTATTTTTGGTTTACTAGTTTCATAACTTTACTTTGCAGTTCCTATCAGAGTTATAAAAATATTTTATGACACCTAGAATCTTTGAAATGATAGTACTATAATATCATCATACAGATAAGAAAAGAAACAAAATAAACTAATAAAATTTTGTTATTTCTCATTTTTATATATCCATTTACATGTCCTTGTATTACCTATGTCTTTGTAGGTTAATATATATATTATTCTTAATTATTTGTTTTAGTCTTTATATTCATAATATTAGAACATTCTTGTATGTAGTTGTCCTTAACTTTCCATAGAAATATTCAGCCACCCAGGAGTAGGAAATGTAATGATTACCAGTGACACTGAACACAGCCGATATATTTTATATTAAAGTCAAAAGTAAAATATGTAAATGAATTTTATACTGTTACACACTTGAATGTATTTTCTACTCTTGACATTCTTAAATTTGTCTCAAGCCCACCAGTAGTTCAATATTTGCTCTTTTAATTCTATCCTAAGGATAAGCTTTCATCACTTGTCTTTTTCATTTCTTTATCTCCTTTGGGTGGGAATTTTTAGAAAGTTCATCTAACGTTCACTATCTTTTACATTCTGTGTGGTCTGTCCTAAAGTTGATATATCCCATCACATTTTAAATTTTGCTTTGCATTTTTCAACTCAAAGATTTCTGTTTTCTTTCCATTTTACTTATATCTGTTTGTTATGTGTTTCTGATAGAGTATAAGAAATCATTTCTTTGCATTTCCTTGAAGTTAATGGAATTTCCTTAAGACAGCTATTTCAAATTTTCTCCTGAAAATACTCTTACAGGGACATTTTATGGTAAAGTTCTGCAGCTTTAGTTGGAATATTCTAGGTCGTTGTTTTCAGAAAGCTTTTCATGTGATACTATTTGAAAACCGAAATGTCATTGCTTATTCTGATCTTGATTGGCTTTTCTAAAATCTCAGCTCCCATCTCTCCAGAATTCTTCCCTGATGTCAACCTAGATGGTGACACAAGTCCAAACTCATGTTACGTCATCAGTGTCACTGGTTCAACAGTAGATGTCATCTGAAGCCAGGTTTCCCCCAAATCTTCAGCTCCTACGTTCCGGTTGAGCTGGCGCAGTTCCAGAGATAACAGAAGACCTGTGGAGGGTGCAGTGATATGAGCCAGAAGCTTGGTAACCCAAGAGAGCAAGGAGCAAAGACCAGAGCCTAAGGAAGCTGGCTCTTTGCATGCATTGCCTGCAAGCTGGAAACAAACTAACAGATTCCTGGAGGCAGCGGCCTGAGAGTTACCAACTAGTGATGCACCAGTTTAGAAGTTAATGAATTCAGGAAAGAGGCATCCATAGCAGTTTGTTTACACCACGTTAGTCATGCTCATTGCTCAGCCTGTTTGGAGCTCTCAAGGAGAAGTTTCAGCACCTTGGGGCTCACAGAGACCACTGAGGTCGTATTAATTCAGCCTTCCCGTTGTTTCTTTTGGCTCCAATTGATAACATGGAAGAGCAGGAGGAGTCTGGATTTCTGTTCCTTCACTGTCACCAACCAGTGATTATGTAGGGCAGCCCTCTGCTTAGCCCTGAACAGAAATGCCATGGAGTAATGAGCTCCGAAGTGTTTATACTGCAACTATACCCACTAAGGAGCTGCGTCCTGCCCTGATCGTCCAGCATTTCAAACTCAACGTGGCACTGAGTTATGACCAAGGGCCTCACTTTTATCTGCTACTTTATTGCATTGATTGAATGAGGTACAGAGGTTGATCCCAGGGCCTTCTCACTAGCTTGTGGATACTGTCCAATTTCTTCTTTGTGATATAGATTTTCATAACGGTGCTAAGTTGCTCAAGCTGGAATTGACCTTGCTATCTTCTTGCCTCGGCTTCCCAGATTCCTGGGATTACAAACCTGTGGTGCCAGCTGAGGCAACATGGCTGTGGTAGATACTTTTCTAGGCCTGCTCCAGCGGGATGCAGTCTGGAACGGAAGTTTCATGGCCAGAATCCAAATATCACCTTCTGACATCAGAACTATATTCACATAGAGGCCTTTTCACATGGCCATTAGGATCTGACCGTCTTTATTTTATTTTATGGTTGATTAATTAGTTCATTTATTTTCAATGTATTTAGTACATGGCCTACAGGGTCTCAGTACACAAATTGGAATCCTACTGATCTTCCTGTTTTCAGCCCCCCAAGCAATGAGATTACAGGTGCATGCTACCATGCCCAGTCTCAATTGTCACCTCAGTGGTGGGCCCGGGAGTGGGGCTGGCATGGCACACTGAGGAATCAAACCCGGGGTGCCTGCATCTGCCTAAGCAGGCACTTTAATCTGCTGAGATATCTGGCTAGATCTTACTATATTTATATTTTTTTAAAAAATTATTTATTTATTTATATATTTCTTTGGTACAGGGTTACACTATGCAGCTCACACTCAGTGGTTCTCCTCTCTCCACCTTCCCAGTGCTGGGATTATAGGCGTGCATTTCTATGCTCAGTTCCGGTGGCCAGCACAGCATGGGGCCAATATGGCATGCAGTACTAGGGATTAAATCCAGATCCTTGTGCTTGGCAAGACTCCTGTGATGTCTCCCCATCTCTTGACCATCTTTAGATTTCACCAAACCAGCCCTATATCCCAGAGCAAAGCCTTTTGCTTTCTTTCTTGTCCAGTTTCAGAGAAGCAAGACTCGTAGGTTTTCCATGATATCACAGCTGAAAAACAGCCAGAAAGAAAAAGAGAAAAGGGTTTTATTTTCTTGCAGGACACAGAAAGAATTTGGAGAAGATAAGGAATTCTCTGGATTGGAGCAAAGGGAGACTGAGGCTTTTATGGCCTTTTGCCAGGGGTGCGGTTTGAGGAGATGTTTAGATATACCTGAGGAGTTCACTGGGACCTTCCCTGAGGTGGTGGGAGAGGTGAAAGTAAATCACACCCTGGGCTCAGTTGGAGGAGAAGCAGGGAGGTGGTCTCTGGAAAGATAAGCTGTTCTTTTGAGGTCTTCAGCCATATTAGACGATTACCACAATGGTGTATCAATCCATACAAGGACCAGAACCTATCAAAGACTTTGCTCAATAGTGATTCCCAGTTTGGACAGTATTGGAAGGCAGTTCCTTAGACACTTGGCCTTATGCCTTATGCTAAGTTAGGTCTCCTTTGAACCACATAGCTGCGAAGATGTCAGAGCTTCACTGTTGCACTGAAAGCCGTGGAGTTGGGTATGATGAAACGAGTGGGCATCTCATCATCCTACAGATTCGTGCCTAAACCCTACACCTCTCTGCAGACGCTGATTTGGTAATAACTGTGCCCTTTGTGATCGGTAGATGGGAATGGGTACAGTGCACAGAGCCTGACGGTCTAGGCTGAGTCACACCTGCATCTCAAAGCCATCAGGACCTGCACAGTCTTGGAAGGGTTTTTTTGTTTGTTTGTTTGTTTGTTTTGAGGGGATGGGCGGGTTTTTGTTTTTGTTTTTTTTACCCCCACCTACTCTAACATCAGTGACCATGCACTCAAAAATCAAGTTTTTTTTCAAAAATCAAGTGCACAGCTTTCCTGCTGCTCCTGAGGCAGAGGGTATTTCCTTACAAGTTATGGCTTGTGTACAGGGCCTTTCTTTTTTGCCTATTGCTTTGTTTCAGTGCCCTCAGCCCACTACGAGGCTCTGGGACAAATTCCTACATTAGCTTTCTTGCTCCCCTTCCAGGAGTTTTGGGTATGGATTTTGTTTCCTTTGCCTGAGGAAAGTTGGTGGAAATGATCTCTCTTTTTCAGAGAGCTAAAGCATTTTCAGTGATTTAGTTCATTGATAGTGGCCTGGGGCAGTGTTTGTGCACCTCTTGTCGATTTACCCAGGGTGGGCCTGGATGGATTTCAAGTCAAAGGCATGAATTCAATATCCTTTTTTCTCCCATAGGTGGACACTGTGTCTTAGTGATGTGCCGTCCACAGGTAGGGGAGAGGGGAAAGAGAACAAATCTTTTTCTGTTCTCCTTCAATGTTAATCGTTTTTAGTTTTCATTTTATACCACCGTAGCATGAAAATGAGAAAGGACCCTCTCTCACAGGGCACCCTTAGCTCCTATGAAGTTAATTTGTCATCTATATTGATTTTTATTATAACAGGTATGTTCATGTCCATGCTTCAAATCTGAGTAGTTTTAGTATACTATTTTTGTTGTTATTATTTGTAGAGAAGCCTGGCCTCTAACTTACTACGGGCCCCAGGTAAGCCTCAAACTTGAGCACTCCTCCTGCCTCGGCCCCTGAATGTTGGAATTACAGCTGTGAGCTAGTGTGTCTGGTTTCAGTACACTTTCATAGCCCAGTTGTGTCCTACTATGCATCTTCAAGTATATGATTGGTACGTAGTCATTCTTTTAAATATGAACATTTCCCATATATTGTTGATTTTTATTCAAACAGAACTAAGTGAGATAACGTATGTAAGGCGTAGAGTACCTTGCCTACAGCTAAGAAACTTAATTTACTATGCCAAGTTAAAACTTGGATATTTGAATATTTTATAGTGCAAGCAAATAATTTAATATTAAATACAAGTAATTATTGTTTAGGTCATAAGAAATTTACATTTTCTGAAGAGAATGTTCCACAGAAATATGTCTATTCATCAACAAAATAAATGCAGATTTTATTGCAGTATTCTGAGAAACACTGATAACCCATCTACGCAGTCTAGAGAAGAAATAAAGTAACTTTAATCCTATAGCTGCACCTTACCAAATACTACGGTCACAGATATACAGCATAATTTCCAGGAGCGTCTTTTATGCATCTGCTGACAGAAGAAAGAATGAAATTGTGTTGTTTCCCCCAAAAAAACAAAAGCAATGCATAAACTTGGAAATCCAACATTCTGAGTCAGACGTAGGAAGACAAACATCACATGTTCTCTGGAAGCTAAAAACGACAAGAGAGCAGAAGAGGGACCATAATTTGATAGTAGGAAACGCAACAAGAGCAAAGGACATGGGTCATGTCTAGGTCACAGGAGAAGGCTGCAAGTGAAATAGGCACACCAAAGCCCTCTACAAGTGGGAGAGGATGGCGCAAAGATGTCAGGGAATGAAATTCATGTATAAATCTGCCTAAATGATGCTCATTTATAAAAAAAAAAATTAAAGATTGAATAATTTATTACAGAATTTCTGTAAAATTAAATAAATTTCAAGTCCATCACTCATACATAAATCCCTTCATGGAAGTAGTGATCTTGTGTTGGATTCCTTTGTAAACCAACAAAATGACAATACATCTGTCAAAATTTGGAGCTCAAGTGTGAGTCAAAGACTCAGTGAATATCTTTAAAGTATATATTGTTTAACAGTCAGTAAAAGTATATTATTTTTATAGCTAAATATCTATTTGAATAAAGTGTTTGTAATACAAATTAGTAATTTATAATAAGCATAAATTAATGTCCATCATTGAACATTAATAATGCACTAATACTGGTACTTGTTAATAGTGGTTGAGTGAGACTTTCCAATTGTTTTGCTAGAGGCAGCTATAATCTATGGAATATGTGTTTGCAGCATGAATTTCATATTCTCCAGTTTAGGATAATGTTGTTGTGGGGAAATAGGGTTTTGCAGAATAGATTCATCAAGCAGAGAAATTTGTATCTGTAATAAATAGCCATAGAGCTTACATAAGATGTCTTATTTTCCTAATTTTTCTGATTGGACACTGATGTCTCATCCTTTTATATTGTCATCACTCATTATAATAACATTAACCAAGGCAATTAGACAAGAGAGAGAGAAATGGATGCAATATAAATAGAAGAGGAATTTACATTACTGTTATTTGCAGATGAAATAATGTTTTACATAGATGCCAAAACCTTCACCAAAATATATGTATATCTAATAACCAAATTCAAGTATATACCTGGATACAAAGTCAACAGTCAAATTAACTGTCATCAGTATTCTTGTACACAAACAGCAGACTTATCAAGACAGAAATTAGAGCAACTACATCTTTTAAAAGAGCAACCAAAAGTGAAACCCTTAGGAAACAATCTAACAGAAGTAAAATTTCTACAAATTGAAAATGACAGTACTCCGATAAAGGAGATCAAATAACTATTTTTTTTTCTTGTGGGACCAGGGTTCGAACTCACAGCCTTACACTTGCCCAGTAGGCACTTGTGTCTTGGAGAAATCTCCCCAGCCCCAAGGAGATCAAATAAGATATTGGAAAATTGAAAGATATATCTTGCTCATGCATAGGATTGGATAGAAAGAACCAACATCGTGAAAATAGCTATACTTCAAAAATTATTATGCAGATTTAATGAAATTAAATCAAAACATTTTTAGCATACCTGACATAATCAGAGAAAACCTTCTAAAATTTATTTGGACTCAGAAGAGATCTAGGAAAGGAAAATCAAATTTGGGCACCAAAGACAAGACAGAAGACATTGAAATCCTTGTCCTGAAATTCTACTACAAAGCTACTGTGATAAAATTAGCATGATACTGGCTGAACAATAATAAAAAAAACTGACTCAAGGATCAATAGAACTGATTAGAAGATGGAAACATAACTCAAAACACACTCAGTCACGTGATTTTTTGGAAAGCAGCCAACCATGTTTACTGGAAGAAAGATAGCCAACTTAAAAATGGTGCTGCCAAAACTAACACTACACTAGACCTATGTCTACCACTATACACCGCACTATAAAGTAAAAATAAATCAAAGAAACTGCATTTTAAAGTAGAAACAGTAAATCTACCTGAAGAGAAATTAGGTAGAAAACTTGGAGATATAGGTGTAGGTAGAGAGTTCATGAATAAAACTCAAATTTCATAAGAAGTATTTTTAAAAAATCAATAACTGGGATCTCACCTTATTAAAAAGCTTTTGTATATCAAAAGATATCACTAATAGAGTGAAAAGATAACTCACAGGTAGAGAAAGAAAATTATCCATTTGTATCTAGAACAAAAGAGAATTGAAACAAAGCAGATTACTCAACATAAAAAGCTCAATTCAAAATAACCAGCTGAAACAAAATCATACTTCTCAGATGAAGAAATGCAAGTATCAAATAAATATATGAAAAACTGTACAATGTCATTTGTAATTTGAATGTTGCAAATTAAAGCAACACTGTGGTTTCCATTTCACTCCAAGAAAACTAGCTATCATCAAGAAATTGACTAGCAACAAATGCAGAAGGGATTGTTGAAAAACTTAATCCTTTCCACTGCTGGTGGAAGGGAAGACTGGTGCTTTTCATTGTGGTAATCAACATGGAGAGTCCTTTAAAAGCTATGATTAGAGGTCTCATTTGAGTCAGCTGTTCCTCTACTTGGTATCTTCCCAGAAGAATTAAAAATATCATGAGGCAGTGATATACACAATTATGTTTATAGCAGCACAACTTCTCATAGCTAATGCCTAGAAACAGTGAAAATGACCATCAGCTGAAGAATGAATAAAACTGAGACTTCTTAGGTTAGTGGATACAACGAGAGACAACACTCATAAGTGAAATAAATCAGACTCGTGTGTAAACATTGTACGGTCACTACAGTTTAACAATCCAAGAGTATATAAAATCTCAAAGGTACATTATGTAATAATGGGAGGAATTACATAATTTTACTTTATATTAAAGACAGAGTAGGGGCCCGGCAGGATGGCTCAGTGGTCTAAAGCGCCTGCTTAGGAAAGCTTAGGCGGCTGCAGGGACCGCAGTTCGATCCCTGGCACCACATGCTGTGCCAGCCCTGCCCTCAGGGCAGCCTGAGCTGGCCATAAAAATAAATAAACAAACAAAAGTTCTGAAACAAAAAAACAAGTAAGTAAATAAATAAATAAATAAATAAAAATAAAGACAGAGAAATGGGGCTGAGGCTTTTCATGCCCCTGATGTTTTAATGATCTTCACATTTTTCATCCTTTTATGCTCAAACAGAGAAATATATTGGATGTCTGTAATTCCAGCACTTGGGTTACTGAGGCAGGAGGATTTTGCGAGTTCAAGACCAGCCTAGGTTACAAAGTGAGCTCAAGGCCAATTGGAACTGCACAGTCAGACCCTTTGTCAAAAGAATAAATATATACATACATACATACATACATACATACATGAATAAAACAAAACAAGAAGACAAAAAAGAAATGATTAAGTACTAAATTCATAATCTAATGTTTAAATTTCTGATGAACATCAGTTGAGTACTATGCAAATCACAAGCTACAATACTTTCTGTTGTTGTAAGCTACCAAATTGGAAGCAACTTTACCGAATTTTTGTCCTTCCTAGTCCATGTATAATGTACGGAATGATTATAGTCCTCTTAGTGAATTGAGTAGAGCACAGCCACGCAAAATGAGAACACTCCTGATCTCAAGGTGTGTTTCTTCTTAAATGTCGCCCCCCTCAAGTATTTCCCGCCTCCAATGTTGCTTCTTTCCTGTTACAATTTTGGATTTAATATTGAATCTTTATTTACTTAGTTTTGTAGAAGTCTTTGGAATCACTTTCTAATCAACAAAGTTATAAAAAAATCAACTTTATTCCGAGGGAAGTAGAGATTTATAGTAATGATAAAGTTGAGTGCTTCAAAACCATTGTAAATTTCTAACATTTAGTTTATCAATAGTTCATTTTAAAAGGGAGGGTGAGAAAAGGCTATTTTTAGAGAGGGTTTTAAAAGCTGGAGTAAATAATAATGAATTAATATCAAGAGAATATTCGTCCTCTGCTGTGCTTCTAGGCTGCCATAAACTAAGGATGTCTGCTCTCCGATGTCTTCTTATGCTAGTCCTGTTTTGCTGCAAGTAAACCATATATCACTCCTCAAAACCTTGAACAAAATGCAGCTTCTTCTCTTGTACTTTTGTGATGTTGATATTATGGCTCTACTATAGCAATGCTGGTTATTACAGCCAGCAACGAGAGGCAAACACTGTAAATACAGCAATAGTCAATTTAAAATTCAGATTAAATGCAGTGTAGAAAGAGAAAATTAGAATCTTATTAAAATGTATACATAAAGTATATTCAGAGGGCAGAGTTTTAGTAAGAAAACACAAACCTAAATTTCAATCTATCATGTGAGACATAAATATAGTTTATGATATAGAGGTTAGAATATTTTATTGTTCACACTAAATATATTTTCATAAGAAAAATGGAAAATATTGCACCATAGGCTATAATATGTCTTTGCATATTAATTTGGAGATTGAGTCTGTGAATATATATAGAAAAAGGAAAACACTTAATAACTAAAAGTAATAAATTTTATAAAAGAGAGTACTACAAAGTGTTTCACTGCAGGTGTGGTGGTGATGCCTTGCTATCTGTGCACTCAGGAGACTGAAGCAGAGGAGTCCCTGTGAGATTAATGCCAGCCTTGGCGATATAGTCAGCTCAAGATAGGTCGGACTACAAAGCAAGACTCTGTGTCAAAGAAAGAAATGCTTAAACAGGACAATGCAACATATTTAAAAATATGAATATATAAACATTTGAAACGCTGGATGCACTCACAATATGTAGCAATACAATTATCCAACTACATATGATTTCAGTTATTTCCTGAAAGACTTAAAAAGGCCTACGAGACATAAACCTGCAAAACTGGTTAAGAAAAAAGAACAAAATGACCACAAAAAGAAAGTTACCAGAAATTTTAAAAAGGACAAAAAATAAGAATAGAATAAATATATAAAAAATAATTAAGCTTTATCTACTCTTTCCTGTAGACCAACTGAAATTAGCAGTACAATTATCCAAACTATCCTACCTATATACATAAGTATAATCTTTTTCTCTGTCTTTTGTCCTTTTCTTCAGTCCAGTCTTTATTAATTTTTAATTGTCTATTTATTGAGTTACTTGGTACAGAATCTCTCTATGCAGCTCAGACTCATAGTGATCATTCTGGCTCAGCCTCCCATCACTAAAGTCACAAGCATGCACCACCACACTGGGTTTCTGGGAAAGTAGGGTGCACTTAGGTTTCTGGGGCCTACATGGGATGCAGTACCGGGCATGAAACACAGGAACTTGCACTTTCCAGGCAGGTGCTTAAACTGCCAAGCTATCATCTCAGTTTTTCCTTCCTATAACATCATTCAACAGCCACTGTTAAATTCTTATTAATTATGAAATTTTATACCATTTCTAATCCTTTTTTACTATTTTGTATTTAAAAAAAAAAAAAAGATTTAACAATGACATTATTGTGATACGTACATACCTATATTTGCAGCAACAAATCTATGATTACCTGAATCTTGGAAGTAGCCTATACATTAGCAGATCAGTGGACATGGAGAATGCGGCGTCTAGGCATCATGGTGTACTTCTGTGCCACAAATAATGGGAAACGAGTTCTTTACAGGCAATCTGATGCACTTTGTGGCCCTAACATTAAATGAAATGAATCAGAATCTAAATATTAAATATCACATTTTTTTATTTTAGTGAAGGGCCTATAGGTTGTAAGATTTTTTAAAATAAAAATTGTTGAAAAGGGTGAAAGATGATTGGGATCAAAATTTGAAAACTGCAACCTTTATTTCAAAAATAGGGACAGTCACAAGATGGAGAAAACTGCCCATCACACAAAGAAGTCTGACATGAGCAAGGAGGGAAGGAATTTTCCCTATGATTATTGGACTTCATATACAGTCACAATTCTGCCGAGAAGGTAGAATCAGTTGAGAAATTCTAATAACCACCAGTAATTAAGTTGCATTCATAAAGGGTTAATGTTAAGGTTTTGTTTGTCTGGTTTCAGGATAGAAATTTTGGTTTCCCTGGGCCAGGGAAATATCTCAGGGTCACAAGTGCCTTCCTGGAAAATGCAAGGTCCTGAGTTTGATCCCTGGTTCTGAAAAAAATTAAAATAAAAAATAAAAACAAGAAAAGAAAATAATGAAATTTGGATTTCCCAACTCAGTGACGGTACGTACACACACAAAAAGTGACAGAGGAGGCAGAAAACGTTTTCAGTGCAGCTGCCCTACACCCGTCTCCTTCTGCGGCCTCTGAGGACCATTCAGAGGATAACTGGCTTTTTCTTCAAATATTTTGTGTTTTGTTAGTTTCCATGACAACATGCTTTTCATTTTGTTTCTTAACCTCTCTAGCACTTCTCTAATTTTCTTGTTCTTTTGTCTCTACTGGACAAAGAAATTTCAGTGCGTTGTTCTGTTTATATGTTTGCTTTGCTTCCTACATACTATGTGGATGATTTTAGTGCTCTAGCTTCTATTTTCTTCTCTCCAGTGTCTTTCCCATAGCAGCTCACACAGTGTGAGATCTACAGCCACTTATAATGGCAAACATTCATCTCTAAAAACTAATCTGTTTTTTCAATAGGTTTACATCCTTAGATATATCATGAAACATATGAAGACTGAGACCCAGACCCTAAGTATGACCAGATCTATTCACTTAATTTAATTTTTTTTTGTCTTTTTGAGACAGGGTCTCACTATGCAGTTCAGGCTGGCCTTGATCTCACTTTTGTAGACCAGGCTGGTTTCGACCTCGCACTGATCCTCCTGCCTCAGCCTCCGGAGTGCTGGGATTATAGGTTTGAGCCACCACGCCCGGCTAATTTAAATTTTTGAGTGACTTTGTAACACCTGCTCCTTTTCAGCCAACTGTAATCTTGACATTTTTGTTAGCCATCAGTCTGTATTTCTCCAACTCAATTTTGCTATTACTTTCTGTTCAGTTTACATCCTCAGACATACCATCAACATATGTATTTGACATGTATTCATGTCGATGGAGGATAAATGTTTCTCTTAATCCAAAATACTGAAAATAGATAACAAAAATTTATTTCACCTGTAGAAGTGTCATGTTTTCTGAACTATCTTTTATGGTTTTGCATTCAAAATTTTTCTTCATACAACACTCTATGTCTTTTTGTGGAAACTGTTTCACATGCTGCATGGTGATGGATATCTGAAATCAATAATGACACTTTGGGAGGATGAGGCAGAAGGATTATAAATAAACTCAAGTCAATTCTGGCAAAACACTGTCTACAATGGCTTTTTAAATGCTGAAATGTATACTGAGAGTGAAGGCCCCAGGTATCATTCTGAAGATCAATCAATAGATCAATCAATCAATCAACCTATCAACCTAGAGTTTGAACATATCATTAGCTTTATTGAAACGTCACACACTCTTAAATAAAATTTAATGAGCATTGTAAAAATCACCAGGCACTGTTTCTCAGCTATAATCTGCATTTCTGGTTCTTTAGCATAGCACTATTGGTTTTATTTTTCTACTAGGACTCAATTTGCTTGCTGTGAACATGTTAAAGGCCATGTTGAAGAAATGATCTAGTCCTTATACTTATGTCTGAATCTCTGTATGTGTGTTATATATTTAGACCACTTACAAGTAAAGATACATTAGGAAAAGAATTTAGAGTGAGATAGTAGGGTAAAGAAGTTTCCATCTGGAGAATGCACAAGGCTTTTTATAAGAGTATGGTTGCTTAAAAGATGTAGAGTTTGTGTAAAAATACACACAATATTAAACTTTTTAAAAGTACTGCTGGCATTTTATTATATAGGAATATTTCTATTTAAATTACAAAATCACACTTCTTACCTATACTTACATATGCTTACACGATAATGTGCCTTAAAGCTACATGGGAAATGCATGATTCAAAATCTGAACATTCCTGTATAATAATGTCTACATCAGGAAGCAAATTAGCACAAGGGACTTTTGTCACGGACGATTCACTAACAAAGTCAGCAATATCTACACTTCACAGAGCAATGTCATTTTGTTGGCTTGCTTGTTAGAAAAACAAAGCGCTCATTATTCTTCTGTGTATTAGAATTGTTCATTTTCTAATGGAGAAAGTTGAGGTAAAATGCATACATAAGGGGAAAATGAAAGACCGACCAAGAAAAAATAACTGAATATATAGCCTGCATTCCCAATTATATCTAGATATAAATTCTAATGTAGAATAGGAGTTGTGCAACATAAATATTTTGTTAGCTAGTATATGTCAATATCTTCTTCTCCTATACAATTTAGTTTTGCACATGATTCTTGAAGATGTCATACTTTTCAAGTAGCGGTTGTTCTATAACCTATGCTTCTAGCAACTGGTTTTTTTTATCTATTCTTGTTTTTTCTTTTTCTTTTTTTATTCAGCAGTTAAAATACACATTTGCCTGATTGTTTTCTTCAACTTACATTGTTCTAAAATATGAATGGCAAATTTCCATTATAGCCTTTTTATGTATACGATTCAATTAACATAATTACATTTACAAAGATATAATATCATCACCATACGAATTTCATTGTTTTGTATTAACCCAAATAGAGTCTCAAAACCTGCAAATCTGTACCTTCCTTTTCTGCATACTCCAGGTTGTAGTAAGCATTTGCTTACTCTAGGTTTTTCATTTAGTTGGAACTGGGTAGTATGTTTGTGGTATGGAATTTATTTTACCAATAATATTTTCAAGGTTCTGCATGTTATTTTTAATATCAGATTATCATTTCTGTGGATAACTAATACTTACATATCAATAATATAGTACCTATGTAAATTTTGTAAAGGTGTACTTATGGATAAAACCATGCATTTTTCTTTTGCGTGTGATTTTTATGCCCTATATTCTACTGAGCATTCACTCGTACTGCTACATGTAATAGCACTTTGCTTAATATGATTACTAAATAGTAATTAAATTACCTTTTCTTAGTGATTTTTGAAATTTTTTGGATACTATGAAAGCTACTGTCAAAGCATTCTAATATGTGTTCTGTGACGAACACACCTTTTCAGATCATGAAATGTTTGATTCATATGTTTGACTCTAGCAAATTTCTACTCTTATTAATATATATTGTGCCTTCATAAAAATTCTAGCTTTTTACACTCTCAACAAACTGGAACTATCTTTTTTTTAAATTTTTTTTATTTTTATTTTTATTTTTTCTTGTTTCAGAACCTTTGTTTGTTTATTCATTCATTCTTATGGCCGGCTCAGCCCACCGTGAGGGCAGGGCTGGAGCAGCATGTGGTGCCAGGGATCTAACCGCGGTCCCTGAAGCTCCCCGAGCTTTCCTAAGCAGGAGCTTTAGACCACTGAGCCATCCCGCCAGGCCCTTTTTTTTTTTTAATTTTTTAAGTTTTTATTTATTTATTTTTTCTGAACTATCTTGATTAGTACATTTCCTTGTTTTCAGTTTGCCTTTTTCTCAAAACTACATGAAATCTTTTCAGTTTTTATATATTTTATTCTCCAAAATTTTCACTAATTTCTTAAAAACCAGTAAATATTCAGCATATACATTGTTGGAGACATGCGCAATGGAATTTCTTTTGTGCTTTTTCTTATTCTATAACCCTTAATTATCCATCATTTGAGATTCTTGTCATAGACTTAAATTGTGCTTTAAGTTGTGACCCTTCATCTTGAGCTATCCAAGTAGCTGGGGTTATAGGCTATATCCACTGTTCCTGGACACTAATGTCTTTTAACAAATTAGTAGTTTTCACCATTTACTCAGTGCCACATATAAATTATATTGTCTTCAGTTCAGCAATTTTTTTTCTATTTAAGAATATTTTATTTACTTCCTGGTACAGAAATACAGATTGTCTCATTCATGTATGTGTACTTTTTACATAGAAGTCAAAAACTCATATAGAATAGAATTTCTTTGGATTCCTAAGACTTAGCTAAAGTGGTGTTTCCTTCTGTGTGCTTTCAAATTTCCTCCCATCATATGCAGAAAGTTTATCCTTTATGCAGAAGACAGTACAAGGAAACAGCCCAATCAAATGAGAAGTACAAAGGTGATTAGAGTGTGATAGAAATGCATGAATTATGTCTATTTATACCATAATGAAAATTTGATTTAGAAACTGATTATACATAAGACCTGAGCAAGGAATGCAGTAAATAATTATAGAAAGAAACTTTAAGACTGGTGAAGCCAAGGAAGATAAAGATATTATTCTAAAAACAGAATGATGATATAATCAATTGATTTATGCCATATATAGATTCGAGTTAGCAGTATTTGTAGATTGTCCTGTCAAAATTTGAATAAACATTGCTACAAGGTCAGATGAAACATCGTTTTCCTATAAAGAATTATTGATGTTTTTGAGATTACAAGGAACTGTGGAATTAAGCTGTCTATAGATAAGAACAAAAACAATTTAACCACATTTCTACCATTAATCCCTACACAAACAACAATTAATAAAGCCAAGTTTTGTGAGCATGCAGATAGTTATGGATTACTTATTTATCAAAACACAATTATGTATAATTTTTGTATTTCTACTTTATATTTTCCACATACATCATGCATAGATGATGCATGACTATGAAAAGGAAAGTTTCTATGTATAACTCTACAATAAACATTAAAATTTCACTCCAGATTTATTAAATCTATGATGGTAAAAAACATCATTCCCAATAGTGATTAAAATAATTTTGTTTGCTCTCCTTTTCAGAAGACATTACACTGGAAGTACTCCCATTCCTTGAGTAACTTGTGGCATGTGGGATTGATTTATGCATAATTAGAGCAAGCAGCTGCTCTATTAAAGTGATTTGAGGGATTCTATGAAAATCCCTCTGGAGAAAATTAAATCCCAGTTGGATCTTTTTAAATTTGCTGCATTAGCAATATTCCCTGTAGACTTTTTACAGAAGATGAATACAGAGAACCAGGCATTCCATTTCCTTGGAGAGGTAACACATTATCTAGCTAATGAATTAACAGAGAATAATTGGTTGGATTTACCACCACTATCCATATTTATACGTTAGATTGCTGGATTCACAGGGGAATAGGAAAGTACAAAATAGCAGACCTTCAGCAACAAGGAAGGGAAATGAGTGGACAGAGAGGCAGCGAGGTACAGATGGTGTGCTAGGTGGTAAAACAAAGCTTCTGAAGACAGAAGCTTCGTGCCTTCATTAGAGCGTGCACAAACACATGTGAACACCCATGTATTTTATTATAGTACCAGAAGCGTTATCATAATACAATATGATTTATTATATACTATGTTATATCATAGGGTGCAGTGCTGTTTCCTATTTTATAAAGAAACATGATAGGCACGATAGGAAATAAAGACACTTATATAGAAAGGTGAAACAGGAAAACTAGTCACTAGAACCAGGCTGATAAGATAGTTGAGTGGACTAAGTACCTGCTTATGCAAGTACAGGTTCCAGGGCCCCACCCTGGGCACCACAGGCCTACCCAGGCTCCACCTCTGGGCGCACTGAGCCAGCCCCAAGACTGGGTGTAATGGTGCACTCCTGTAATCCCAGCCTTGTGGAGGCTGAAACACCAGGATCACTTCAAGTCTGAGCTTCATACTGAAGCCATGTGACAAATACATAGAAATAAAAAGTAAATAAAATTGAAATGAAATGAAATAAATTTATAACAGAACCCAGAAACCGGATGCCATCATGGCTTGTGCAACAATTTTGAGGTACTGCAATCATTTCTCTACTAGAGTAGGCAAAATGCAGAAGAAAATAAGGTGGTGAGTCCTTCTTCAGATGAGCTGAGTACATTCTTGATGAGAAAGATGAACAGAGAGAGTACGGATGCAGGTGGCAGAGTAAGTTCCTGAATTTAGTCTGAAAGATAAAAAATGCTGGAATCTGAACCTTTGAAACTATGGAGCAAATTCTGTCAATATTCCGCTTGCATGCCTCTCATCGTCAACTTCTTTCAGCACCCTGCCTCCATTCTTTGAGTGATTGTGCTTTAGTCGAGAGAGCCTCCACCTCTTGGCTCATGGTCCCCATTCCAGTCAGAGCATGAGAGCAGGAGCTGGACTGCTTTGGACAACAGCTGACATGGCGCTGTGAAGAGTGATGTATGCAAAATGTATGATATGTGTTACTGTTTGTGAGACATAATACTGAGGGTTACACCCCAGGTACAACTTTCTCTGTAACATATTTATATAAGCTCCTTCTAAACTGCATGCTTTTCATTGTTGTCTTAGTATTTGCTGGGAAGACATTTCTCATGACTCGTTTCAGTCTTTTTGAAAGTCACTTCTGGAAAATTCAGACTATAGTTCTATGTGCAGGAAGCTGTCCAAAGAAACAGAACACCTTGAAGGTGTTCGGGAATTACCTGGACAGTCACATGGCAACAGAAATCATCTTGCTGTGACACAATGAGGTGGCAAATTCTATAGTATTATAATTACCAAAGCGCTCTTATTTGCAGTATCACCAATGACAATTCTTCCAACAGAGATGGGAATACACTAACTCGTACAACTCATCAAGCACTGCAGAAGATGGGGGAGATGTGAATGAAAGAGAAACTATCGATTTTTAATTAAATTCGGGAAATATGTATATGCGAAGATAAGGCAGTATTGAGACTTTTTTGGTGACATGTATCTCAACATGACTTTTGTTTGTTATCGTTGATTATGCTGAGAAGGTTAGGATAAAAGGAAATAATGCTAAGATAACAAAGTACATAACATTGGGGCCCGGTGGGATAGCTCAGTGGTCTAAAGCGCCTGCTTGGGGAAGCTTGGGCAGCTGCAGGGACCACGGTTCGATCCCAGGCACCACATGCTGTGCCAGCCCTGCCCTCGGGGCGGGCTGCGCCGGCCATAAAGATGAGTGAATAAACAAAGGTTCTGAAACAAGAAAAAAATAAATAAATAAAAATTCTTAAAAAAAAAAAAAAAAAAGTACATAACATTAGCAGCTAAATATAAGTTGGGTCTAGGACTACTTTTGTGAGCTTGTCTATTTCTGACCTCCCTGTCTTTTGTAAATATTTCACTTGGAGCCATGTGTTTGGCAGCACTGTTCTAAGTGAGTCTGGACTGAGTTTCTAGCTCCTAGCTCTTAGTAGCTCCTGAGAGCTTTCCTTTTAGTCCTAGCAGCAGACATCGTGGAAACTGCTGAAGAGAACGGCTGCATGAGACATTGAATTTACCTTCTGATCGCTGGATTCATCATTGCGTTGGAAACTATCTGATGCATTTAAAGATATGCTACATATAATTAATGCAGATTTTCCAGTTAGCTTACTGTTATGCGTAGTTTGCAAAAGTGCACAAAGGTGCATATACATTCACAAAATTGTAAATCGAATATGTTATCAATGTAACTTTGCTTACAGAAGTAGACTATTATATACTGTATTTTTCTTCAGGAACTGGATGATTACTTTACCCAGATATAGAATCACATTAACTTATACTACTATAAATATCTGTTTAGTTCAGTAGTTCTCTCTAGAAAATTGTGTAAGCACAACGTAAAAACAAGAAGGTAAGCCGGGTGTGGTGGCGCACGCCTGTAATCCCAGCACTTGGGAGGCTGAGGCAGGAGGATCGGTGCGAGTTCGAGAACAGCCTGGGCTATGAAAGTGAGATCAAGGCCAGCCTGAGCTGCATAGCGAGACCCTGTCTCAAAAAAAAGACAAAAAAAAAAAAAAAAAAAAAAAAAAAAAAAAAAAAAAAAAAAAAAAAAAAAAAAAAAAAAAAAAAAAAAAAAAAAAAAAAAAAAAAAAAAAAAAAAAAAAAAAAAAAAAAAAAAAAAAAAAAAAAAAAAAAAAAAAAAAAAAAAAAAAAAAAAAA
>PVJA010004966.1:13840-82140 GCA_004027025.1 Myocastor coypus | reverse complement strand
CTGGGCAAGTGCAAGGTCATGAGTTCGAACCCTGGTCCCACAAAAAAAAAAAAAAAAAGCCTGTTTTTTCTCAATACACCTTTAAAGGTTTTTAAATTGTTTCATATCTGGTCAAGTTGAGATTTTTAAGAACTTCATTTTTAATTTGTAATAAAAGTTTACAACTTGATTTTTTCAAAAAAAGTCAACAAACTGCAAGCACCTGTTAATAAAGGTATTAAATAATAATAATAAAAAAAATACAAATCAGTAAGCTGTGCCTGCCAGGAAAGTGGGAATTCTTAACTTCAGATAGATTCAAAAAATGAAAGATAACAGAAGATACAGTGTACAAGCGAGAGAAAGTTAGAGGAGTATGAGACCCATGCTCCCTGATGGCGTCTTCCAAGAGTGCACAAACATCCCTTTTTAAATAATTTTATATATTCTTTCCTTCTGCTCCTCAGGATGAAGGGACAAACAGCTGTTGCTACTTGCAGCCAGGGCTCTGCTCTGGGTCCTGCTGCTGATGGGCCCAGGCTCCGGAGGTGACACCTTCAGGCTCCTGGGGCTGGCCTTTGTCCCTGGAGCATGCCAAGGGGGCCTCTGTCCTGCAGCCCTGTCGTTTTCCCCCCTCACTAACTGTCTTCTCAGCTCTCAGCTGCTCAGTCCCTGTGTGGTCAGGTATTGTGAAGAATTCGATCACTTCAATTCAGCACATCAGACTAGTTAAGGGACACATTTCATGGGTGCGTCACATAAGGATTTACCATTCTTTTTTTGTTTGTTTTCTTTTTAATTTTTATTTATTTGTTTACTTGCTTGGCACTGGGTCTACCTCACAGTTCAGACTCCTCCCTTCTCAGCCTTCCCAGTGCTGGGATTACAAGCGTGTGCCACCACGCCTGGTTTTGGGGCCTGAAATGGACATTTCCAGGGCCAGCATGACATTGACACCAGGGACAGCACTTGGACCTTGCACTTGTGGGGCAGGCACTTAGACCACTGAGCTATGTTCCCAGCCCAGATTTACCGTTCTTAAGACTACACAGGGATCCTGCCGAGAGCAAAAATGCTTAAACCATTCACAGATTTGGTTGCAAGACTAGAGGCCTGAGTAATCACATGTGACCTCATGAGGAGCAGCCTGATAATTAAAAATGGCATCTACTGTGAGGATTGCAGGGGACACAGATGAGGACCGTAACTCTGCACACAGTCACAGAGTCTTCTAAGGCTTCCTTGTCATTACTTTTAATGACAGAAATTTCATTCTTTTTAAGTACAAACAAGACACGTAATTGTTTAAATCCACAGGTATTTATGTTAGATGCAATGTGTATGTTTATAGGTATTACACATAGAAATATATTTTACAACTGTGCCATCCAATATATAATGATATAATATATCAATAAATGTATTAACACATAGGTCTATATCTATCAATAAAAATATTAATATATAAGTAAAATTTTTATATTTATATACCATGACATTTTGAAGTCTAAGGGTAAAGAAAATTCTCTTCACAAGTAAAAGGCCCCTTGTCTCCCCCTACACACACTGGAAGCCAGCTCAGTGATGTCTGCATGGCATTTTCTAGCAGCATCTGAAAAGGCATGCAGACAAAGACCTTCACAGACGTGTGACACAAACCCAGCTCTACAATTTTTCTCTCTTCCTAGAGCTTGTAGCTCAACCAATTTTAGCACCTCCTAAGTGAACCACGCTGTACTGTAGGTCCATATTCTAGAGTGTTCCACACACTTGCCCATTTGAGTTGGCCATTGCTCTCACAGACAGACAGCTGAGGGGATTTCAGCTACACATTTTGGTGACTACTTCTAAGCATCCTCGATTTGCACATCTTATCGGTGTGTCTGTAGGACATACTCATATTCCTGTACATAGAGTGATAAAACACATACATTTAGAATTCGGAAAGAGGTTGCCAAATTATTCTTCTTTGAATTGTAGCAAGAGATAGTGGACCATCTCTCTATACCTCCAACTCTCATAATAACATTGTGATCTCTAATTTTCTGACACAGAAAAATAGAACCCTGTTTTCATTTATATTTCTTGATACTAAGGTGAATTTGCAAAATGTTCTTATATATTTGCTTTTTTTTTCTGCAGTTCTGGTTCATGTCTATTCCTCCTATTTTCTATACGAAAAAAAAAAAAAGAACAGTACATTTCTAAAGAAGAGTGACCTTGAAAAGACTTGAGCACTGGCTAATGAGTGTCAACTCCATGTGAGTTGGTGAAAATTTTACTTCTAGAAGTTTCTTAATGCCCAAAAATTAGGTCATAATCAGCAGCAACTTTGTCTCCATGGATATAACAACTTCTAGAGACATTTTTGCGAGTGAAAGGGGAGAGAGCATCCCCAGACTGTTAGGAAACACCCTACAATGCAAGGACAGGCACCCAATCAAAAGAGATCTAGCAAATGTCAATAGTGCCTCAATCCTCCATTGATGATAAAGAAATTTTTCAAAAAGGTCAGATCCCAGGTGTTGATTCCTTGACGTAATTCCTATGCAGTTCGGTTTTGTTCATTAACTACCTGACCCTATGTCCTCATGATTTCTACCTACATTTCCCTCCAGCAAATTTAGTGTTTCAGTTTTAATATTTAAATCTCTGATCCATTTTGCTGAGGCCAAGGAATCCTCAGCAGAGGACCAAAGAGTCCTGCAGAAAAATCCAAGGACCAGTGCCGAGTGCTAGAGATCTATTCCAGCAGGCTGACAGGTGATGCTTAAAGTCGAAGAATCTATCCTAGGAAGCAGAGGACAACCCCCAAGGAAAATGCCAAGACCAGAGCTCCCAACTATGTGTTAGTGCCAAAGGTCATACTCAGGGTGAAGGTGAGGACTGAGATGACAGCCATCTGTGGCGAAGGCAGAGGTCAGCCAAAAAGAACAGCTGAAGCTTCGCCTGGGAAATCAGCAGGAACTCCTTACCCCTGTTGTTCTTTTATAGCACCCTTACAACAATCCTTATAAAGTGAGTCTTCCATGCCATGCTGGGCCCACCCCCAGGAAGTGCTGAGATGCCCAGAACTGGACCATTTCAATTCAGCTGGGTGTTCTCAGTCAAGGTGACCATTAATTAATTAACTGCCACAGGTACCACGTAAATCTGTGATGGCATGATTATTTTCCATTAAGGACTTTGACTTACATAACCTAGTCTAAATTTCCATCTCAAGGGCCAGCCAACCAGCTCAGTGGATAAAAGTGCCTGTGAGCAGGTGCAGGGGCCAGGGATTCAATCCCTGGACATGACGTGCCAGCCCCACCCCAGGGAGGTGCTGAGATGGCAATTGAAATTGGGTGTGGTGGCATGCACGTGTAATCCCAGCTCTTAGGAGGCTGTGAACAGGCAGGTAGATCACTACGAGTCTGCTCTAGTAGTGAGACCCTGAACAACCTGTAGACCCTTCTCTAAGAAAAAGAAGAAAAAGTGTAAATTTCCATCTCCCTCAAGGCCAAAGGAGACCCTTTGTCGACTTTTAAATGTCATTTAGACCCATGAGGAGAAAAGGGACAGAGTATGCCACTATTTTCCTCAAAGACTGAATGTGCTTCTGGAACCTTCTGTAAAGATGGCAGAAACAGCCCTTTCATTCACAGTCTGAATACATCTTGACACAATTAGCCCATGGTAATGTTGTTAATATAGTATCATTTTTCTGATCAGCCAAGTTGAGTGTACCCAAATGCTATTTTTTTTTTTTTTTTTTTTTTTTTTTTTTTTTTTTTTTTTTTTTTTTTTTTTTTTTTTTTTTTTTTTTTTTTTTTTTTTTTTTTTTTTTTTTTTTTTTTGTCTTTTTGAGGCAGGGTCTTGCTATGCAGTTCAGGCTGGCCTTGAGCTCACTTTTATAGCCCAGGCTGGTCTCAAAGTCACACCTATCCTCCTGCCTCAGCCTCCCAAGTGCTGGGATTACAGGCACCACACCCAGCTAGTTTTCATTTTCAAAGAGAATAAAAAAGTAAAAAACTAAATCCTTAGAAGTTATACCTAATTTCACTAAATAATATAAGAATTCAATAACGGTTGCTAAGGGCCAGCTGGATAGCTCGGCAGATTAAAGTGTGTGCTTAGGCAGACACAGGGGTTGGTGGTTCGATCCCCTACCTGCCGTGCTAGCCTCGTCCCTGGGGCACCCTGAGATGGTGACTGAGACCGAGCATGGTGGTGCATGCCTGTAATCCCAGCATTTCAGAAGCTGAAAACAGGACAGTCACTACAAGTCTAATCTGTGTAGTGAGACCCTGTAGACCCTCCACAAAATAAAAAATAAAAATGAAAGATAATGGTTGCTGTATTGTATGTTTTGTCTTCAAATTAGTTGTTCAGATTACCAGATATAAGCATGCAATACTGGCCCCAAATTCTGAGCCAGATGGTTTATCAGCCTCCTTTCTGTTTGTGGCTGATTGGATCATGATTGTCTATGCAGGAATCATGGTCTTGGGGTCCAGTTGCTACTGTATCCAGGGAACTAAAATATAGACTTTGGGGGAATATACCCAGGGGATACCATTTGCAGTCAGGTTGGATGTTTTTCTGGGTTGCACAGAGAACTATGTAAGGAGTTCATTGCAAAGGGCTTTATCAGGCCCTCTTTCACCTAAAAGGATGTGTCTAGCTTTCTTGGCCAACTATAATGAAATTCCTCTAACAGGGCTCTCAAGGGTATAACTGTCATGCACTTCAGGAGTTTCTGCCCAGGAATGTGAATTGCAACATGATTTTCAATGAACTATCCAGTGATACGTTGTTGAGAGAGAAAAC
This sequence comes from Myocastor coypus, assembly GCA_004027025.1. Lineage (NCBI taxonomy): Eukaryota > Metazoa > Chordata > Mammalia > Rodentia > Myocastoridae > Myocastor > Myocastor coypus. Next base: position 77,349 of record PVJA010004966.1, on the reverse strand, counting down.
AAGTGTTGTGTTTTGTTGTTGTTTTTCAGACTTGGATTTATTTATTCTTTCCTTTTTTTTTTACTGAAAAAGTGAATCTTACAAAATCACCCTAGTTCCCTTTCCCCTCCTTTGTTCACCTCCCTGTGTGAGGGAAAAGACAGGAGGACCAGATGTCATCCTGCTTCCAAACAAGAGAAAATAGATCTCTATGGGGGGGGGGGGGGGACTCTGCCTGGGGTTCCATACTAAACTCTCTGATTCAATCATAGTGTACAGGAGCTCCGGCCTCTGGCAGCTGGAGGTCCTGCTGGTGGTCAGTTTGGTTTTGGGGCTCCTGGTTAGCACTCTTCCTCGTGTTCCCCAGTTTCCCAAGTCCAAGAGAGACAAAGATTTTGAAAGTCCTTTGGATCTCTGCGCACCCCACCAGACTGTGCAACACCTTCAGTCCTGAGGGAGAAAACGAAGTCAGAAGTTTCCAGCTGCCATATGGCAAGAGTAATAACCAGATCCAAAAGTTGGATGCCAGAGCTGATTCCCTGCAGCTGGCACACGGCTCCTGCCTCTTCCCTAATCTGCTTGTCGCCCGGGGCCTCCTTATCTACTCTGCACAGCCCTGCCCAAGCCAAGCCTGTGGACAGTCCTCTTCATGAACTCTCTTCCCTGCGACCAGCAAGGAAACAGCCTCACCCCAGTGAGCTGCTGAGGGTCCAGATAACTCAGGACCATCACGTCTCTCCCTTCTTAGCTCCCAGATCTACACAACATGGTACATCTTTCCTACTGCACTGCGCTTGCTGTCCTTCTGGCCACCATTGCTCTTCTCTATCCATGTTCCAAATTTTTCTGGAACAAACTTCCCTGGAGATGCATTCCTGAACCCCCTTCCCCGCTGACACTCAACTCTTCCTTGGGATTGCAGCTCAAACTCCATGATTTCCACAGTACCTTCCCCCACTCAGATGGAGCTCACCTTCCTTTGAACTATTTCAGAAATGAGCTCTTATTTTCACTTCAGTCAACTCCCAAAATCGCAGTGTTCACTACTGTTATGGACTGAAAGTTGATGTCCCATACCTCAACTCACATGTTGGAGTTTTATTACCTGATGGGACAGTATTTGAAGATGAGAATTAAATGTGGTCTGGGCTGGCAAGATGGCTCAGTGGTCTAATGCACCTGCTTAGGCAAGCTTAGGCAACTACAGGGACTGCAGTTCGATCCCAGCACCATATGCTATGCCAGCCCCACCCCCAGGGCAGGCTGAATCTGCCATTAAAAAAAAAAATAATAAATAAATAAATAATAAATAAATGTAGTCACGGGGTGGACCCCTGCTCTGCCAGAGCTTCCCCCTTACATGAAGAGCTGCTGCCCTTGTACACATTCTCTCAACAAGCTTGTGTGAAGAAGGCCATGTGTGTGCATGGGGCGAGATCCGCCATCTATCAGAAGAGGACCCTCACCAGAATCCGACTGTGTTGCACTCTTACCTCAGGCCTTCAGCCTCTTGGAACTGAGAAAATTAATTTTTGTTGCATGAGCCATCTGCCAATTGCTATGGCAGCCTGAGCTGACTAATACAGACAGCATTTCAAGCCATTTGCTGAGTAATTTCCCCTTCTCTTGTTTTGCTTCTTGTCTTCCCAGTAGGATAATTTTCTCTCCTGGAGCAAGGTCCCATTGTGTGCATGACTTGACCCCCAGATAGGAATCAGTCTTACTTTAACCCAACTCAGCATTTTTAGCCAATAGAGGAAAGGTTGGTTTACATTTGGGGAAGTTTTTTTTTTTTTTTTTTTTTTTTTAAGTAATTAAAGAGACCCATCCTGGCGTGGTGGCACATGCCTGTAATCCCAGAACTCGGGAGGCTGAGCCAGGAGGATCGGTGTGAGTTTGAGACTAGCCTGGGCTACAAAAGTGAGCTCAAGGCCAGCCTAAACTACATAGAGACACACTGTCTCAAAAAAAAGACATCATCATCATCATCATCATAAATAAAAAGACCCAGTTCTGTATCTCGAAAAGTATATTTTAAGTAAAATTATGTTTCCTAAAAATACAGTTTGAGAGAACTCCTTTTGGGCTTTAATGTATAAATAGAAATCATTGCCAATTCCCTTTGTAGTTGAATATTATGGCTTTCCTTACTCTGGACAATACCTAAAAGTGGCTTCCATCCCTTTGAGGGGCTTTGGACTTCCACCTTTCCACCTTGCTCGCATTTCTTCATGGCGAGAGCCCTTTCAGTCCAGACCACAGAAAAATAAAGTTTGGGCACATATGCCCTGAGATCAAGGACCCCAAGGAAGCCAGAGGTGCTGGGAGCCCAGCAAGTCTCCTGGGTGGTCAGAGCTCCTGCCACATGCTGTGACCACGTTGCTGAGGCCTGCCCCAGACATCCACGGCAGACATTCTACCACAGGCCAGCAGTTTCCTGGTGGCCACCACTTAGCCGACTGCCCAACATGCCGTACAATGTGCTGAGCTGCATATTTCAGGAAAAACAGGTGAGGATCCAAGAAATATTTCAAGATAAATCAGTACCCAAGCAATAAATCACAATAGCTTTGTCACTTTGGTTAGCAATAGAGTTGGCTCAATTGAACATTCCTAAGTCCACTTTTCCTGAGCTGTACCCGTGGAATGAAGCAGAAATGATACAGGCATCGGGAACGCTACGAGGCTGAGCCTCCCAGCTTCCATGTGTAAGAAATGTGGGGCACGCACAGAGACGCATGCGTGGCCACGTCCCCCCGCCCTGTGCTCAACACTGCGGTTTACCCAAGCTCATTTCCTTTGCTATTCAGCGTTCTTCTCTGCCTCTTAAATAATCAAGACAACCACCCAAACCTTTAGTAATACACCCGTGTAGGGCTGGCCAAATAACTCAGCAGACTAAAGAGCCTGCCTAGGCAAACAGAGTGCCCAGGTTTGATCCCAGGCACCCTGAGATGGTTGAGACTGGACGATGCGGTGTGCACCTGTGGTCCTACCTCTTGGGAGACTGAACACAGGAGAATCACTATGAGTACGATTTACGTAGTGAGACCCTGTAGACCCTGTACTAAAATAAAAAAGAAGGAAAGAAAGAAAAAAGAAAGAAAGAAAGAAAGAAAGAGAGAGAGAGAGAGAGAGAGAGAGAGAGAGAGAGAGAGAGAGATACAACTTTGTATCCAAAACACTATCTAGGTCATTTGTGGAAAACGTATGGCATATATGTGATTTGTTTTTCTTTTGAGACAAAAGATATTATTATATCAGGTTTTTTCCTAAGCTTAAACCTCAGTATTCAGCTTTAATTGCAGTGTTGGCACTTCACAATGAATAAATGGGCATAGGGTTGTCACTGGCATGTGTCTCTGAGTGCTTCACCGTCACCAGTCCAGGGGCTTCTGAGGGGCTTCAAGATAACTTATAGAGCAGCACAGAGTCCTGACTGCAGCCACTGTCACCTCCCTGCTGGTCCCACACAACCCCAGCAGCTCAGAGCCTCAAATCTCTCCTAACTCCAATCCTTGTCCACCGTTTCTTCAATGAATCTAAGTCAAATTCCTACCTAGGAAACGCTTTGGAGACATTGTCATTATAGACAGGGTGAAATTAAGATTCCTAAGACCAGCAGTATTGTATTTTCATTAGAAAAGCAGAAATTCAGTAAGGTACTGCTCAGCGCTGAGACCAGCATGCAGAGGCCCGGCTGGGTTCTCTGCTGCTCGATTCCTGGCGGGAGCTCAGCCTAAAGACAATGCAAAGAGGAAGGCTCCCCTCTGCCGCGGCTGTTGCTGCTCCTCTCTTGTGCCTTTCCCCTTGTCTGTTTCCTCCTGCCATGACCAGCTGCCCTCTGCCATGTGCCGCTCTGCTTTGGAGCCAACTAAACACGGCCTTCCTTACTTCTGGGTGTTGGGTGCTTTCTATCAGCAAGGAGAGAAAAGTAACAGAGACAGCCCCTGAGCTGTCCCTTCTATAAGAAGACTGCTAGCTGGTCTCCCTGCTCATGATATGGCCCGCCCCCCTCTGCCCAACTTCCACATAGCTGCGAAAGAGAGCCCTGAAATGTACAAACAGAGCCACAGTAAGGCAAGGCATGAATAAAACTTTGAACTCCAATTATGGGTGACCAATTCCAGGACAGCCCTCAGACAGGAACATCTCCAGAAGCTTCAGTCCCTTCTATGAAAATGGATTAATATTTGCATAAATCTCACACACACTCTCCTGAGTACTTTAAATCACTGCGGCATGTCTTATAGCATCCAATACAGCGTAAATGCCGCATAAATAGCTGTTGTAATGTGCTATTTACCACTGCAACAAGAAAAAACCAGTACATGTTCAGTTCTGAAGCAATTATTGTAGATCCATCTGTATCTTACACACTCTGCTGTTGGTTAAATTGGCAAGTGAAGGACCCACAGATATGCAGTGTAATCCCAAATGACTATAAACTAATGTCTAAACCAGCGGTTCTCAACCTGTGGGTCACGACCCCAGTGGCGGTGGAAGGACCAAAACACAGGGGTCGCCTAAAGCCTTCGGAAAATACATATTTAAACCCCTGCTACGCCATGGTGAAATGTTATTTATTGGAACTAGTAATAAATATTTCTCAACATATAATTAAATAGTTTCTGTGAATAATCACTATGGTTAAATTATGTTTGATTTGTAGCAATGAGAATACATAATGCATATCAGGTATTTATATTCCAAATCATAACTGTAGCAAAATTGCAGTTTTGAAGTAGTCACCAAAATTATTTTTTGGTCTGGGATCATGGCAACACCAGGAACTGTGTTGTGGGGTCACAGCATTAGAAAGGTTGAGAACCACTGGTCTAAACTCCTTGGGTTGATGCTCAGAGAAGCTGCAGGCAACACCGGGCTTTGGGGTGACTTGTGAGGGCCAAACTGAAAAAGATGGAAAAGTAACCAAAAGCACTTCTTAGGCCTGAGGGTGAAGTGACGTTTGTGAAGGCTATCAGAGAGCTCTCTAACACTGAACAGGCTGGAAGTTTCTCGGGAGAAAGTTGGGCCTCTGTAGTGTGGTCAGCGCGCCACCTGGTGGATCAAGTGAAAAAGTTTTCCTAACTTCTCTCATTTATTCAGCAGAGATTTTTTTTCTTCTTCTTCTTCTTTTTCTTTCTTTTCCTTCGTTCCCTCCCTCTTCCTCCCCCTCACTTCTCTTTTGGTCCCGGGATCAAACCTAGAGTTTCACATACATTAAGCAAGCTGTCTACCTCGGAGCTACATAACCAATCTACTAGCTTTCTCTCTCTCTCCTCTCTCTCTCTCTCTCTCTCTCTCTCTCTCTCTCTCTCTCTCTCTCTCTCTCTCTCTCTCTCTCTTCTTTTGCCACTATAATAGATCACCGCAGGCTTAAGACCCAAATCGAGGGGCCAGCGAGATGGTTCAGCGATCTAAAACGCCTACCTAGGAAAGTTTAGGCAACCGTAAGAACCGCGGCTCTATCCCAAGCACCACATGCTACGCCAGCCCCACCCCCATGGCAGGCTGAGCCGGCCATAATACAAATAAATAAGGTTTCCAAAAAAATTAAATTTAAAATTTAAAAAAAAAAACCTAAATTGATGCAGCTGTTTTTATTTACTCTTCTGTGGGTCAGAATTTCAAAATGAATCCCACTGGGCCCACACACCGGGGATGTGCTCCGCAGGCCGAGGCTTCTGGGAGATATACTTCTTTGCTTTTACCGCCCGCCAGAGACCCCTACATTCCAGGCTCCGGGCTGCTCCACCTTCAGAACCTTGCTCCCTGCCTCCTGTTGCCACACCTGGCTGACTCTGACTAGGGCTGGGACCGGCTCTTCTTCGTTGCTAAGAATCTGTTTGATTATATTCAGCCTGCCCCAGGTGACCCAGGTCGATCTTCCTTCTCAAGCCATCGCGGCTGCACCTAGTGTGTTACACTCCTTTTCCAGCCACGGGGATGTGGGGCAGGAGTGCAGGCAGAAGAATTTCTGTGAGACCCGGGAAGGCTTCCGAAGCAAGGCCCCTGGCTGCTCCTCTAAGAGCTATCTCTGGAACCCGCTCCCTTCCTTAGGGAAGGAATGTGGCTGAAGCAGTCCCTTCCCTAGAAATCCTGTCAGGTAAGCCCTAAAGTCTCCACCTCCCCAGGACACCTAGCTGGACAGATTCTTCCAGTCCTCCCCCAGCTCTGCAGAAGTGCCCTCCTACCTCCCAGCCGCAGCCCCAGCGCCCCGGCTTTACTGCTCTTCTCCTGAGGCACATTCCAGACGTTCCCTAAGAGACTATCCATAGAATAGGACAACCTTTGTCCTCTTTGTATTCCTCTTCTCACTCCCCTAACCTTAAATCACCACTCTCCAAGGTACTTCAAGCCTCTCTGTACCCAGATCCCTACTCCCAACCCACGAAGTCACTTAAGCCTATGTGATCTAACCTTTTGGAGAGACTCATCCTCTGTGTGTGATGCTTGTCCGGTTTGTCCCCGTGCACGGTCCCCCTTACCTGATCCAGGCAGCAATTCACTACAGACAGGGCAGATACTGTTGCTGAGGCACACTGTTAGGAATGAGGTAAAGACAGGATCCAGACCAGGCCTTTGATTGGGAAGTGTAGGCCCCTTTCTATTATGCCACAGTTATCTGAGGAAAGGCATGTGCAGCACAAATAATTTCTGAGGTCTTTTTGATATAGCGGAAATAAATGTAACTCCCTACCTGACAGATGTCAGACACATTCCCCAAAATCAAAGAATGAGTTCTCATATAGGTGAAGAGTAGGAAAAACCTCCAGAGAGACAGCTCCTGAGTGACAGGACAGGACCTGAAGGAAGTCTGATGGGGCAATGTCACAAGGTGAGTACCACATGGGTCAAAATCTTGTTCAACCAATAAGACTACGAGTATAGCTGCTGAGGTAATATTGACCCACTGGGGAAGCCAGTCACATAGCACATGCACCCGGAAAGAACAAGGACTTCTTAGGAATGGATGCATCAGGAGGTTCTGGTCACCTGCCTGGGTGACTGAGACCTATCTAGACTTTATTGGACCAGGCAGTACCAGTTGTAGCATATCACTTATCCCTTGGAGAGGCATGCAGGCCTGGCCATTCCTCTTTATCTCGAGGCCTGGCCTTCCACAGCCTGCCTCCAGCCCCAGCTGTCACGTAATCTCATCTGTGCTGACTCCCTCGAGGCCCCAGCCCAGCCTAACTGCCTATGATATTTCTACCTAACTCAGCAGTCCGCACTATATTAACATTCCCAGAGCAGGCCCCATGTCCTTAATGAAGTTCTGACCCTCACATCTAACGGTCTCCTATGCCTCAGCCCTGAACACTTCCCAGTGTGACCAATGGTGAGAATTCAGCTTTGTAAAGCCGTGAACAACAACCAGAAAAGGCTGTGAAGCAACTTACTCGACTGTATGAAACAACACACTCTTCCTGTGAACTCTCACCCTCAACCAAATCTACTGTTGTTTTATAGTGGGACCAGCACCACACTGTGACTACAGCCAGACTCTCGGGGCCTAGATTCTGCTGACTGGAAGGAAAGCTGTCAGGCCCGGAAGGGACATACTCCAAGCCAGATGACTTGTCAAATGCCAGGAATAATTGGGATATCTGTTTTCTTGGGAACAGACTTACATATTAGAATTATAGGAATTAAAAGTAAAAACTTCTAAGTTAACATATATGTTCCAAACTATGTATATTATCATTTCATGTTGAGTTGAGATTTCTGTAACATGGTCCAATCTGAAAATTTCATAGGAATGAGAATTTGGAGAGCAACGACACATTTATTGTTGCTGAATGCATCTCCGGTGTATGTCTTTGCATTTTGTCCAGGGGCACCACCAAGTTCTAGGGACTTTAGAAATGCTGTCCATTTTTTTAAAAAAGCACAACTATATCTTATTTCTAAGTTTATTTAAAATATTTGACCAGGAAGAAGCCCATGAACATTGCACTGACTTTCAGGTTTTACATCTCATTGCTGAAAAAAAACAAGATGGCTGTCAACACTTTTCAAAAGCTCTTTTAAGGGTCAAGGAGCATAAGCACCTGCCTCTCAAGTGCAAGGTCCCAAGTTCGATCCCCGGTACCACCAAAAGAAAAGTTCTCTTATAAAGATCAGTACCTGTTTAGTCGAACTACACGGGCAACAGTGAAGTTAAAGCAAAATCCAAAGGACTGCTTCCCATTCAAATGAAGTGGCAAGAAAACATAAAATGGTCTGCCATAAGCTGCGAGACCAAATGTGACTCAGAGGTCAAAGGACAACGCACATAAATGATCCAGCGTGGCTGGCACTCAAAGTTCTCCTGACCTCATGAGTGGGATTCAGTCTAGGAGAAGTAGTTTAAGGTACTTCTCAGGAAAAGAAAAGCAGCTTAGCTTTTTCCATCAAAACCGAAACAGAGATTACAGTCCAATCGTGCCTATTGAAAGGTAGGTAACTGGTACCCCGCCCAGGAACACATCCTTGCCCGTGGTGAATACTGGTTTGCCTTCGGTCCGACACGGACCACTGATGTGCCACAGGGACACTCCGAGCACAAAGGGCTTCCCACTTCACAGTCTCCGTCCAGGCCTGGGCATAATTCTGATGGTGCTTCTAAATGATAGTATGCATATTTTCCTAATATTCCCATCCTTGGGCTGGCCAAATAGCTCAATGGATTAAAACGCCCACAAGCAGGTGCAGGACCTGGGGGATTAATCCCAAGGCCTACCGTGCGGGCCCTGCCCCTGGGACACAATGAGATGACAATTGAGACGGGAGATAGTGGTGCGTGCCTGTAATCCTAGCTCCTGGGAAGCTGTAAACAGGTGGAACACTATGAGTCCTATCTAGTAGTGAGACCCTAAACACCCGTAGACTTTTCCCTAAAATACAAAAAAAAAAAAAAAAAAAAAAACTGAATTTATTTCAATCTCCACACCCACCCTTGAGGCAGCCTGAGCCGACCAAAAAAAGAAAGAAAACCGTAATTTTCCCCTCCTTCCACTTCTGCCTTTACCCTGATATCACATTCCTGAACACCTGTTCAGAAGGACAGCCCACTTTTTCTCAGAATCTGCTCTAGGAATGGGTGATTACTCTCTGACTGTAGAACAAAGCAAATGGCTGGCCTGGGGCTGGTGTTTGATTAGGTGACGGCATCAGACCGGAAGGCTCCGGGTGTTCCTCCTTCGCCCTGGCCCCAGTCACAGGGCACTCCACACGCTTGTACACTCAGTCTTGGCAGGCAGGCACAGAGCAGGCTTTGCCGTCACCACCAGTTGGACCCAGTGGCTCCTTCCTTACTGGACAGCCCTGACTCTTCCTACCATTCACTGGGCATCCTGAGGCGGTGATGAGCTCAAGCATTTGAGTTTGGAACTGCCATGCCGAGAGTGGATGCTGACAAAACCCATGGCTGGAATCACAGTGTTGACAGCGTTCTACTTCTCCTCTCTTTCCTTTACCAAAACAGGGACTTCCGGGAAAATGGCAATATTCAAAGGACTTGGAAGACAGGAAGTGACTGATCTGCACATCGCAGGTCATAAAACTCTCCACAGGACCACACAAATAATTCTGACTGGATTTAGTTGCTCAGTACTTTTCTACATAGACACTCATACAAGAAGAAAGCAGGATACCTACAATCCTAGAATGTAGGATCAGTTAGGGCCAACCCCTGTTTTCACAGATTAGAACCCCCAAAACCCAGGGACTCCCACCATCTGGCCTGGAGAAAAACATCCTAAGCTCTAATTAGTCAGAATGAGTAATGTGTATGAATAGCCAGGTATGGAACAGTGGGTACTTTCCCATACCAACAGCAAATTCTCTAATATCCAGCCCTAATGGGGTCTCTAGCAATGCATTATGATGTGGACACAAACCACCCAAAGTTAAGGCAGACTCTATAGTTTAAGGGCTTGGTTTCACAAGAATCCCCTTCATATGATACCAACCCCACATCCTGAGCCACACTTACTCCGGACTGACTGCAAATCCGGATTCCCACACCCTTGGTTGGGTTCAATGATCTGTTAGAGCAGCTCAGAGAGCTTAAGAAGACACTTTGCCTCTCCTGGTCTAGCCTGAAGGATGCAGCTCTAAGTCTTTGGTCTTCTGTTCACCAGTCTGGATCTTAAAGCCATCTCTGAGCCTGTAAGAGTGACCCTTTGAGAAGGAAATGTAACTCCTGTCACTTCTATCATTTAGGAAATTCCAAGCATTCCAGGAGCCCAGGACAAAGACCAGACCTTTCTCTGTGGCACCACCACGTTACAGCCCTGAGGCCAAGACTTCTGAGGAGAAAGGGGTGGGGATGTCCTTAGAGGACAGGCAGGAAGGCTCTGTAACCTGACTCTGTGAGCAGCAGGGCCATTTGTGCTCCAGCTCCTACGTGGCTGAGATCAGCTTCTGTGGAGCTTTCGTTGGCCTGGGGAGTTGGACTCTTCCTGCTCTGGGTCACAGGTTCAGAGTTCTGCGCACCTCTGTGTGGTGGTGCTGCTTCCGTGGGTGTCTGGAAGGTGCCTAGCACTTCAATTGCATGTGCTGTTGTTATTTTGAGCTTTTCATGTTCTTTAAAAACTCCCTTAGGGACCTACCCAGTCCTAAGCAGGTGCCTGTGGCAGCAAGGGCAGGGGGCAGCTGTCCCTCCAAAGTAAGTCGTGGAAACCCGGGGTGGCTCCTTACGGGGCTGCCTTCCGCTGAGAGGAAACCCAGTTCTAACCTACTCTGAGCAGGTAAGAGCAGAGGCTCACCAGTTTGAAAGAAAGAAAGAAAGAAAGAAAGAAAGAAAGAAAAGATAAGGCTCTAGACAAGGAATTCAGAATGCAGGGGGAAAATCTGCTGAAAGTCTACAAGTATTGGTAAAACTCATAATCAGATGTACATAGAAAACCCTCAGTAAATCGGACACAGTTTCAAATTCTAGCTAGATCCTCTCACTTCCTGGTTCACGAGCTGAACAATTTGGTGTGGACTCTACTGCCCTCTCCTGGAAAAAAATGGAAATTGACCTGTACTCAGGTCGTACGGGTAGGTGGGAAAGACTGGAAATCTGAGGTCAAGGTCCTATTTGGAGGTTCTGGAGCAGAAGGAAGGGACACCGCGGGTTTCTTAATGCGGAGAGAGTATCTGCAAGCCCATTCAAACTTTGTTAATAATTCACTGGGGGAAAACCCACCCATGACAATACTGCTCTTGAGCAGAGACATGCGCTGAGATGTGAGCTTTGACAGAAAGAGCTCAGACGAGTCAGGGAGCTGAGACCCAGTCAAGGTGCTGGGGGGCGGTCGGGGAGGAGCTGAGGCTAGCGTTTTTATCTGCAAACTGGGGGCCGTAACCCCTCTCCAGGTAGTGGCAGGAGGTGTCCTTGTCATAGGCTTCCCTGTGCGAGAAACGTAGTTAAGAAACAAAGTATAAAATCCTGGTGCGAAAATGAAGCTCTAATAAGGGAAGGAATTGGTAAAATACATTAGAGAACAGGCAAAATGAACCGCTAGGACCCGCAGTCGTTCCCCTGGGGCCGGGAGGGTGGGGGACAAGGAACCCCTTTCAGACGCAAGGGTGGGAAGCGGTACATTTTCAGTCGAGTGGTCGTGACACGCGCAAATGGATCATGCGAGTACTTAAAATTCACGCACTCCTCCGCTGCGTCACCTCCAAGTTCTGAACACGAGTAGTGGCGAGGAGAAAGAGCGGGAAGGAGAAGCGGGAGGAAAGGGGGACACTGAAAGCTGAGGTGCGGTGAGGTCCCAGAGCTGGGCGGGCAGGCCAGGACCTCCAGCCCCAGCCGCCCGGGGGCTCACTGCACCCCGCGTCGGTTCCAGAAAGGACCGCGAGAGGCGCTGCAGCCAGAGCGAAGAGCACAGGGGAAGCTAGCGGCCGGATTCCCCAAGAAAAGGACACCAGGGCATAAACTGCGGCCCAGGCGCCTCCTGGTTCCAGCAGAGGGCGGTATTGAGGTGGCCAGAGCAATACAAATCCTCCGCGCTGATGTAGCAAGTTGGGGGTGGCCGCTGGTGGAAACGCTCCCTACCAGTCTGCCCTTAAAGGGTCAAAACCTGTCTGATCAAGAAAGTGCCACCAAGTATACGGGACGAGGAGGCCCAGGCCTGTAATCCCAGTGCTTGGGAGGCTGAGACAGGAGGATCGCCTTGAATTCGAAGGCAGCCTAGAGTAGATAGCGAGTTGAAGACCAGCATGAACTACACAGGCAGACCGTATGTCAAAGAAGAAGAGGAAGAACAGGGGGAGGGAGGGGGAGGAAATAAAGGATAATAATAATAATCCAACAAAGTGCTCAGTAGACTTTTCACATGTTAAGCAATAACAATCATAATAATGAAGTCGATAAAATATGAAAATGAAATATAGGAATCTGGAATGAGGAAGGTGGCAGAAGAGAGTTGTTTTTCTTTATGACTCATTGAGGTATTCTTTTTTTTAACCGCGGCTTTGCATCATTTAAGAATGGGATAAGTCATGACAATCGTGGAAGTAGGTGCTTTGGTCATGTGACCCGCACAGAGCCCTCCTACTGGCCCTACACCTAGGCAGCACAGCTAGCTGTATCTCGAAGCTATGACCGGAGACCACTGTTGCAAGGCTGTGGCCTGCACAGTGTCACCGAACCAGACTCTGGGTAGCTGTGACACAGTGGCAGTGTGTCTGGAAGTGACAGGACATAATGACACAGGCTTAGAAGATGAAGCCAGGGCCTGTGCTGGGCGCTTCATATACATGGAGCTTGAGGGCCTGAGGCAGGTTGGTCCGGGTGTGGAGGGACCACTGTGAGGGCCCCAGGCACTGCTCCAGGCAGCTGTGGGCTTTATAAGCATGGTACATTTCACTACACTACTTTATTTAAAAGTCTGAATAATGTTTGTTACTGTAATATTTTTCACTTTGTGAGTCTTTTGATTATTTGACTTCTGTTTGGAACAGTCAGGGCAGAACCCAGGATCTCACAAGCCCAGCCCTCTCCCCACCCTTATTTTTTTATTTTGAGAGACTGTCCCACACAATTACTAAGTTGCTCAGTGTGCTTCAACCCTATAATATCCCGCCTCAGCCTCGCAGAGTGCTAGGAGGACAGGCCTGTGCCACTACACAGCCCAGGCCGGCCTCTGGTTCACTCTGTAACCCAGGCTGGTCTCAAGCCGGCAACAGTCGCAGACATGAGCCGCCTCACCCAGCAAAGGTTCTTTTACCTTTTTCACTTTTATGACAATACTTAGCTGTGCCGGGCATGGTGGTGCATGCCGTGAACCCCAGCAATTGGGAGGCTGAGGCAGGAGGATGGGTGTGAGAGCTGGACCAGCCTGGGCTACAAAAGTGAGCTCCAGGCCAGCCTGAAATGCACAACGAGACCCTGTCTCAAAAAGACAAAAAAAAAAAAAAAAAAAGGAAAGAAAGAAAGATAATACTTAGCTAAAGCTTAAACACATTGCACATGAAATGAAAATATTTTTTACATCCTCATTGTAGATTTTTTTCATTCCACTTTAACATTCTATTTGTTTTTCTTTTTAAACTTTTAAGTAAAAACTAAGGCACAGACATGTGCCCTAGCCTTGGCCCACACAGGACCGGGGACATCGACCTCACTGCCTTCAGTCTCTACCTTTCACCTCTCTACCTTTTGAGGGTGATAACACACAGGGAACTGCTGTCACCTGTAACAACATTGACTGTGTTTTTCCGCAGTCCTCCTGAGGGACCCGTCTGGGACTGGCCTATGGTTTACTTTTAAAAATTAGTATATCAGGGGCCAAAGCACTCTCTAAAATAACCACAAAAAAGGATAGCACTGGAGGCAAACTAGAAACATAGTTAGGCATTATTACAATTCAGCTTCATGCACTGTGCGTGATGACCTGTGTTGTACGTTTTATCCGTGGCTATGTAAGAGGTCTGCTAGCACCAGTGTCGCCAGGAACATGTCAGTAATGTGTTGCTACAGGACATCGGGACAGCCACAGTGTCACCGGACAAGAGGAATCTTTCAGTTCCATTACAGCCTTATGGGCCCACCAGCATCTATTCAGTCGATTGTTAACTAAAACCTGCTTGTCAGTGGGTATCCTCTTCTCTTTCCTCAGGACACCAGGAGACTCCACTGTGCCTTAGTTTGGAGAACAAATCCAAGCAGACCTTTGTCACTTTCACTCCTCTGCTCACACTGTGTTCCTTCTATAGAAGGAAGTGGAAGAGCAGTGAGGCAGAGCAAGGATGGAAGGAAGAGAGGAAGGGAGGGGAGGAGGAGCGCGCTTCGTTTCCATTGATTTCTTGAAAGTAGAACATCAACCTCAAGTCACGTGCCATAGATGGCCTCTCTCTTACTCTTCTCTCCTTGCTGGGACAAATGCCCGACACCCAAAAGGAAGAAGGAAGGGTTTGTTTGGCTCACAGTTACTGGAGGTTTCAGTCCATACTCTGCTGGCTCCAAGGCAGAGAGACGTGTGGCAGAGAGCAGCAGTTCACGGCAGCAGAACAGCAACAATATGGTGACACAGGCAAGGGAACAACCAGGGGAGCAGAGAGCAGCAGCACGAGTCTGTCTCTCTGTCTCTCTTTATATTACATTCAGGCTCTCTGCCTCAGCCTATCCACCTTAGGCCACACCCAGAGTCCCAGCCGTACTCAGACCGATAGCCTCATCAGTACTAAAACACATAATCCCAGTGGATCATGAGTCAAGTCTCAAACTGTAGAAGTCCCCACCTCATGATTGCATGAGGCTTTGGGGGGACAACTAGACATAAACCGTAACAGGCTGGCACCACCGAAAGCCAGATTTACGAACATGACACTCCACTGTGTGTGGTGCTGCTGGTCTGCAACCCGCAGCACTTGGGAGGCTGAGGCAGGTGCATCGCTGGGAGTTCAAGGGCAGCCTGGGCTACACAGCGGCAGCATGTCTCAAAACAACAGAAGATGGAAATGACGTTCAGCACAGACCTCTGAAGGATTTGCCTCCAGTCACCCAGCCACAGTCTGCGCTAGAGAGCATTAGAATCAGGGCTGCTCTGCTCCTGATTCCGTCCTCCTCCTGCTACTGTGCACCCTGCAGCCATTCCTCTCTTAAGCCAGCTGGCTCAGCTCTGTCCTGAAGGACCTCCTCCTCTTCTTCCTCTACGAGACTTCAGGGGTGACCTGCCTAGACCAGAGCTTCATAAGCCACGTGGGCCCAGGGGCACTGCCCAGGAAGCTCGGCGGTGTGGGCATGGCTAACTCGAGCTAAGGGCCACAGAGATCCTTTGCCGTGTTCCCTCCAGGCACACCAGGGACATGTAGGGACACCCAGTATACCTAGGGAAACCTAGGGACACCTGACTCATGCCACAGGAGGACCACACGTCCCCTTCCCCACATTATGCTCAGGACCGCCTCGAACACATATGACAGGGCAGCCTCCAGAAACAGCACAGTCTGCACAGCATATTCAGCCTTCTCTGCTTGGCTGTCACTCAAATAGGGTTCCATAGTGGGACAGGACTGGGAAGTCACAGCTTTGAATACCCACCCAGGTCTTGGCCACAAAGGGAGAAGCCCCCAAAGCCATAGGAGACTCCATGCCCGGGCCCCTCAGAGTGGGGTTGGCTCTGTTAAGAGTCCTCCCCACGAGACTCATCCTGCCCCCCCCACACCCACGCCCCGTGCTTGGAAGGGAAGAGGGTATATTTCCCGTTGGTTGCCAGCACTTGGCGAATGTCCAACATTTTCCTGGTGTTTTAAAATTCCTCTGTCTTCTTCACTCTGTTGCAACTGGTAATTTGGAGTCTCCATCACCCGCTATGAAAGTGCTCCTGCCTTTCTTGAGGGGTCTCTGTGGCCATCCTGCAGTGTAGGCCCCTGTCACTTTATGCTGCTTTTATAGAAAATTTCTTGGGGCTTATACTTGCTGGCATGGCGCTCACATTTTTAGAAGAACTCCATACAACCTGTGAGTGTGGGGGAGACTTTCCCACAGATTTTCTTCTTTATGTCTCTCATAAGGCCTTCAGTAAAGACACATGTTCTATTTTTGTGGGATGTGCCTTTCCGTACACCGCCATGTGCAGGCTGTGTTCGTGGTCCTCGCTTTACTTCTGATCCACTGTTTTAAACATGAGGCCTTCGCTTACTCTGTGGTGTGTGGGACTGATTCATCCCAGAGGATTTGTGCAGCCTTCCTTGCAGCCAGGGCTATTTTCTCCCCTTATCTTTGTGACTCATGGCCAGGCAGGAATGAGTTCCTCTCAAAAATGCCTTCCTAGATTTTTGAATGTGTTCCTAATTTCTTCAGTAAGGAGACCGCCATGAGGCCACTACCAACACGGCCATCTCCTCGCTGCTCCAGCTTTGTGCAAGGGTCTCCTAGTCACCCACTCAGCCTGTACAGTTCGATGCAACTTGCACATTTTCAAGTTGGGCCTTTGGGATCCTCCACAATGCAAGACATAAATCACCATGCCTAAATCACAGCATAAGCACAGTCATCTTTTGAGTCCAGGAGGTCTTGGACTCATCTTGGGAGTCATTAATGCTCAGCCCCCCAAAACGTGGCCACTAGTCAGGGCTTCATTGACTACGTGGTGAAGAATTGTGAAGAGATTTAGCCTGAATGTGTCCTGGGGAATCGGTTCGTGCTGAACCTTTCCAGCGCCTGCTGAGCCAGGCGTCGCTCCAGGGACAGCCTGCACACCCCTGTCTCACTCCTGTCTGGGGCTCTCCCCATCCTGTGTCCACCTGCATCTCTGCCACCAGCCCACCTGCTTGCTCCTGAGCGTGCCGTTGATTCTAACCTGCAGCGCTATTTATCGTCAGGTGTGGAGATCTTCTTTGCCCAGATAGGTGGGATGCTACCGAGGGTGGCTGCAAAGCCTCTGTCTCTCTGAAAGCACAGCATCCAATAGCTACTTTAATTTCTTTTAACTTTATTTATTTATATTATGGCTGGCTCAGCCAGCCCTGGGAATGGGGGAGGGGCTGGTGCAGCATATGGTGCCAGGGACCAAACCACGGTCGCTGCAGTTGCCTAAGCAGCTGTTTTAGACCACTGAGCTATCCTCCCAGCCCCCAATAGCTACTTTAAAATTGTAGCAAAATGTGCTAAGATTATGATACCTACACTGTCATTTGCTACAGAACAGCGTCTGGTTTCCATGTCTCAGTTGGGCAACAACTGCTTCGTTCACAGATGTGGACAATGGCTCCTTGTGCCCTTCAAGTTAGGAAATCTACACTGGGAGGGTTTTCATGGCAGTTTCCCTTCTTCCCAGGACATCTTGGGTCCATTAGGGTGCAGCTAGGGGTGGGTGAACCTAAGATCTTTTTTTTTTTTTTGAGGTGAGGTGTCCTAAGTCACTGAGTTGTCTAGGTTTGAATTTATGACCCTCCTGCCACAGCCTCACCTTCACACACTTTTATCTGTCCCAATCCTAAAAGCTCAGAAAAGGTAGGAGCCCACATAGAATGCATGAAGATGTCCATAAATCAACTCAAACACGCTGCTTTCTGTTCTATGGGATGATGAAACCAGGGAGATACCTCGTTTATTTTAGGTGATCATTTGAGAAGCAGTAAGAAGGTTTAGCTACAGAAAAATCAGTTTGCTTTTCTAAAAAGTATGAAACATACCCTCCTACCCTTCCCAACCTATTAGCAGTTTCGAGATGTTGATGTCACCTGCTCCTCTTGGCTGGGAAAACTCGGGGAGGAGTATGCCAAGGAGCAGATGACAAGCCTTGTCAGTGTGCTGGGAATGTGCCAGAACAAACCAGAAAACAAAGGAACAAAGTCTGCAGGGGCCCCTGGGTTTCAGGGGCGCTGTTGCCTGCTGCCTCCAGAAAATGAGTCACCCTTGCCGAACTCGTCACAACTCAAGTTTAATCAGCCTCAGAGCAGCCCAAAGGAGACATCGCTGTCCTCCAGTAACACAGGTATTGCAGAAGGACACCAGGCCACTCGGGTGAGCAGAGTGTAAGGTGTGGCACCTCTGGGAAGAGGGTGGCACAGCGGAGCCCCTCGGGCAGCCCATCCGGATCTGGTCCCCTGAAGAGGCCTTCAGGGGCTACTCCTCACTGTCAGCGTCCTCATCGCTGTTCTCCCCCAGGGGAAACTCCTTTGTAAGCTTCTGGGTCCTGTACACCTGGGTCTCCATGGGGCAGTCCTGGGTCAGAATGGCCTGCCACAGAAGCAAGAAGAGAAGCCACCTCGAGTCTGTGAAGGTCTCCCATCTCCCCATTTCTGGCCCCAACTAGCTTATCCAAGTCTAGTCCTGTTTCGGGAAGACTCCAGATACAACTGTAGGCTAGGGAGCCTTCCTTCCCGTCCACGTGTATGCATAGGCCTCCGGAGACTTGCAGGCAAGCAGCCCTTGTGGGACAAACATCTAATGCGCTTTTAAAGGAATCTCAATGACAGTGTGAGTCACAGAGGGAAGGTCGAAGGTCGCTGGAGCCCACAGCCCTTCCTACCAGCCCCTCCTCTCTTATTTCTCTGAGCAGCATCAACCACTCCCAACCTGTCAGACCCTTATCCCCACCCATTCCCAACTCATCAGACCCTCAGGGTTGATGACCAGAGGAAACTACCCTGTTGGCTAAAATCACATGCAGAAGATCTATTCCCTGAGGTTTTCACTATTGAGAAAGAGTTGGGCCAAGTATACTGAGACAGACACAAACAGAAACAAAAGAAGAAAAACAACCAGAGAGACAGAGAGAGACCCAATAAAGATAAGGGCAGAGTACCTAAGTGTAGTAGTGCACACCTGTAGTCTTAGCACTCAGAAACTGAGGCAGAAGGAGCACTGTGAATTTGAGGCCAGCCCAGGCTACGTAGCAAGTTCAAGGCCAGCCTAAACTACACAGTGAGACCCTGTTTCAAACAATACAAAGCAAACCCAGATAGCGGCAGCTTCAAATAGGTGAATAAATAAATATGTCCAGTGGCATTCTGCCCATTTATGGAAGGAATAGTTTGTTAATTCCCAGTGTAACTATAGTAACTACAGCAAGCACAGGATAACACTCTTCTTCCTTTTCTCTTCCTCCTTTTTTTTTTTAATTTTTCTTTTCAGTATTAGGGATTGAACCCAGGACCTTCCTGCTGAACTACAGCCCCAGTCTTTCTGTTTCAGTTCCAATTTTGTTTTAGCTTAGAATTTTTGGGAGAGTCGTGAAAGTTGCTAAATTGTCCAGTCTGGCCTTGAATTTGCAATCTGCATGCCTCAGCCTGCCACAGTGCTGGGACTTCATGCACCCCACCGTGCCTGGCTCCACTCTCCTTAAGGGCCTTCTTAGGTGCAAATGCTGGCCCTCACCTGCAATCCCAGCACTGGGGAGCCTTAAGCAGGAGGACAGCTGCAAGTTTAAGGCCAGCCTGCGCTGTACAAGTGGGTTCAAGTCAAGCCTGAGCTACATAGCATGACCTGGTCCCAAAAAACCCCAAATAATAATAATAATAATAATAATAATAATAATAATAATGGAGTGTAGTTATTTAGATAAGGGAAAATAAGGCAGGGCACAACTGGATGATGAATATAAAAAGGGAATCAGAAAATG
This sequence comes from Myocastor coypus, assembly GCA_004027025.1. NCBI lineage: Eukaryota > Metazoa > Chordata > Mammalia > Rodentia > Myocastoridae > Myocastor > Myocastor coypus. Next base: position 57,817 of record PVJA010004966.1, on the reverse strand, counting down.
TGGCAAATCAGAGAGGCATCCAGTAGAGGGAGGACATAAATAGACGAAAAAGGAACGTGGTGATGGACAGAAGCAGATGGGACTTTTTTTAAGTCTTTGGGATCCTTACAAGCTTCTCCTCCTTGGCTGGGGGGCTTCGCAGGAAGCAGCAGAGAGGCGCATAGATGATGTTAACCACCCCGATAATGACCATGAGCCAGGGGAATCCAATAGCACGCACAATGGCGCCCCCAGTGGACGGGCCTGTGAAAAATAAAGCAATTGCGCAAGTGCGCGTTAGCCTACGTCACCTGTAAGATGGTATGTGAGGAGACTGGGTGACCCACAGGACGTCACAGGGTCAGATATCTTCGGGCTCTGGGATGATCAGCCTTCCGGCTACACTGCCAGCTGATTCCCAGTACACAGGAGGGGCAGGGGAGCCTCTGCAGGTCTGGGGCTCCCCTTTTGCACCCCACAGCCAACATACCTATAGCAAAGCCCATGCAAAAAGCCACATCGGCAATAGCGTAGACGCTCCCGTACACCGAGGTGTGGCGCAGGTCTACCAGGTGTCCCATGATGGGCATCAGAGAGGAATCCACCATGCCTGTGGCCAGAGCATGTCAGACGTGGTCAGTCAGCTCCATGCACCCTTCAGGGGCATCTCCCTGCTCCTCCCCCACTTCACCCATTGCCCCGGCCCGCTGCCCTCCTGCTCCTTCTCTGCCCTCCTCCTCTGGTGAGAAGGGAGGAAGCAAGGCACCTGAGAGGCTTCTCACCTATGGCAAAGCCAAGGCCGGCATTGGGGCCGATGAGACCAGCAATACTGCGAGCCAGAGGAACCTGCAGCGGGGTGGGGAGGAAGAGCTCATCAGGAGCCCAGCCGGCGGCGACACGGACAGACGCACGCCTTGGGGGTGCCTGTACAGAGGGTGTGCTGGGTGCAGTGAGGTCTGAATTCTCACACCTCATTATGAAGAAGCATCATTACCTTCACAGGAAGACATGAAAACGCCCTGGTGGCGACTGCGTGAAGCGCCCTTCCCCAAAGCTGCAGAACCAGCGTGCAGCGAGACCCGGTTTGGACCCGGGACCCGACGCCACCGTGCCGCGCCAACAGTCCTTTCCAGCCTGCAGTTCTTCCTCCTCATCCTCTCCCATTCTCCACCCAGACATCATTCTGTCCTCATTCTTCACTAGTGGGGCCGCCCGTCGTTCCCGTTGCTCCCATCATCCAAGGGTTTTATTTCAATCCCGAACTTGGTACCCACTGGAGCAGAAAGGCAGAAGAGCTCCACGGCCCGCTACTCCCAGGCAGCGGCATGGCTCCGGCAACACGGTGGCTCATCCCCACGCCCGACCGCAGGGTCCTCCCTTCCCTATGGTGCAGGCCCCCTGCCTGCCTCTCCGGGTCGCTGTCACTCAAACCCATTATCCCAACCAACGGGTTAGCATACTGTGTGGACATGCCTGGCTGATAACAACACCAGGGGGGCGGCCAAGATGTTTCTATTTGTCATCAGGACGGTGTGAGGCTCACTCAGGACCGCCAGGCGCCACACAGCACGCTGCAGTGGGGCAGATTGTGCACTGCAGGCAGAATGCAGGCGCCTGCTGGGCACACAAAGGGCAAGCGTAAGCTGGGGTGCAGCCCCGAGCGCCAGCCCGCTCCAGGCTTTGTACCTCTGCTCTCATCACCCGCAGGCCTAGAGACCAGTGTGCTGAGGATGAAAGGAAGGGCAGCCTTGGCTTGAAAGGGACTTGTTGCGGTCGTGTCTGGGTGTCCCCAAGCCTCACGCAGTCCTGGGACAGGCCTCTAGGCTGTGACTGCTTCACAGTCCCGTCCTGCCGGGATTCTGGGTGTGAGTGAGTGCTACACCCACGCTGGGGCAGGCAGCCTGCAGAGACGACAAGGGCAGGAAACGCCCGCGCTCTGCTGCACCTCCCTTTTGCTCAAGTTTCTTTGCTGGTTTCCACCACCCTGCACTGTCGCCATGTGCCACGCTTCCATGGAGCCAGCTGAGTACGAACGAAAACCTCCATAAACTGCGAGCAAATAAACCTTTCCTGACTTAACTTGAGATGTTGGGTATTTTGTCCTAGCACCCAGAGGAAAGCAACCACGACAGGACTCTTGCCAATGGCCCTCTTTCTTTCTTCTACCAGATATTGTGGTGCTGGAGACCAAGGCACAGATGATGATGCGTCTTTGGAGACTTACGAGGCCTCTCAGCATGGTAGGCAAATGAAGCTATGGAGAGACCACTGCTGCTGCCTGCCTCCCTTCACGCACCTGTGCACCGAGCCTCAGAGCCCAGGCTCCGACTGCCGACTGCCCACTGCCCTCTCCTCCCTCCCCTTCCCCACCCTCTCTGATGCCCACTCCCCTCCTCTCCCTCCCCTTCCCCACCCTCTTTCACCACCCTCTGCCCTCTTCTCCCTCTCCTTCTCCACCCCCTCTCCATGGTACACCACTTGGATGGTGCTGTCTCCCCCAGGGCTACTCCTCCCGACTCAGAAAGTTTTACTGGTGATTCTCACCAAGTCAGTGCTACTTAATTTGAACTAAAAGTCTTTTAATATCTATCTGGCTGTTTCTCCACGAGGCCTCACTATACTTACACAGAGCAGGCTGGTACCGACAACCAGCATCCCGATCAGGGAGCACAGCCAGCTGCAGGAAAAGGACCATCACGAGACAAGTGTCAGGGAGAGCTTCCTGCCCCATCACCCAGATCCGCCACCCTGGCTAGCCCTACCCACCCACCCCCATTCTTACAACCCTGGAGGACACGAGGGGGCAACTGCATCTCTGCAGGAACAGTGCATACTCAGATCCATCCTGCCCATCCCTCGTCCTGATAGTCTGCCGGCCCAGATCCAGCTCCCTTGCTGGATGTAGCAGAGGCAGGGATGATGCAGGGTGATGCATTCTTTTGCTCCTCTGAGAGGAACTTGCTGACTCAGGAGGCAGCCTTGGGAGAAGCCCTCGAGCTTAGTGTGATGTGGCTTCCCAGTCTAGACTACTTCCTACCCATTTACATTTTATTTGGTGGTGGATGTCCAATTCAAGAAGCAAGCAAGGGTAAGGGAGGTAGCTCAGTGACCATAAGCACCTGCCTGGAAAGCATAAGGTCCCAAGTTTCATCCCTGGTACAGCAACAACAAAAATATTCAATTTCCTACCATCTTCAAATTTCCATTGGCAGTGACTATAAAAGTCTGCAGTCTGAACTCCCAAGATAAAACTAAAGCTGCAGCTGTTTGCACCCTAATACAGGCACAGAATCTCGATGCATACTGCTCAGCCCCCAGCTCTACCTCTTCATGGCTTTTGAGGCCCTGCTGTCCAATCTCCCAGGGTTCCATGAACAGTTTGACAACACCTGCCCCAAAGTCCAGCTCCTTTTGTCACAGCTGCTGTCCCTGGGGATGATCTTATCTCTTCAAGTGGACAGAGAGTAGCTAGAAAGCAAGGACCATCCCTCGTGTGCACGCTGCCCCTTCTCAGCCCTGAGCTCAGGACCATCCGTCCTTTCTTATATCCACTCAGCACACACCCACTACCCCTCCTCCCAGTGGGCAGCTTTCACCACCCTGTGTTTATCCTACAATTCCAGTTTCAAAGTTGTTTGTCATCCTAAGCCCTGTGCAGGGCTTTCCACCTTGGGTCCCGACAGCTCTCTCCAGATCCCCGGGCTACATACCGACCCATCTTGTTGGCCAGCACACCAAAGAGGTTGGTGCCGGTGAGATAGGACACACTGGCAGGCAGGAAAGCCAGACCTGTGGGGGACACAGAGCCTCAGCTTGGGACATGTCCAGTTGAACCGGAAACACCAGTCTCCTAGGAGACAGCAAAGTCCTCCTCTTACCTACCTGAATCCCGCAACTACACTGTTTTGTGGTTTGGAGGCCCTGGGGCAAAGGCGGAGCAGAGGTCAGAGGACCCCACGTGACTGCTTTTCCTGAGTTCAGAGTTGTTCAACTTCACACATTTCATGTGCTTCGGGTCCCTGCTTAGACTTTCTGGAAAGAGGCCCCATGAGCCACTGCAGTGCGTAAAATATGCTCGACCATCGGCGTGAGAACCTGAAAGCTATGAGTAGTTCTTGGAAAACAAAATTCCCTTGTGATTTATCTGTCCTTCTCCTGCCCTGCTTGTGACTTAGGGTGAGCTGTGGAAAGACTCCGAGCCTTTTCCCACGTCTGGGAAAAGCAAGGAAGGCTATGATTCTCTCCTATGAGGTTATGGTGAAGAGAAAATTAGTTATGGCATATGAAGACGATTTGTAAGTGGAAGTCCTGGCCACATGACTTTGTGGGACAGGAGAGTGAAGTGTTCTAGAAACATGGGCTAGCCACATGGTCTGAATTCAAACTGTGGGTCGGCCACTTGTGAGGGCTATGACCTTGGGCGATTTATTTACTGTCTCTGAATCTCATGCATGCATGCATTCCCTATAATAAACTTTCACCAGCTGCCAGTTTTCTCACAGCTACAACTGGAGCCAGGAACAGACAAAATTCTAGCTCACGTTATAGCAGAGAAAGGAAAACGCTAATCAATGACAGAGACAATAAAAACTAACAAATGGGGCTGGGGAGATACCTCAGTGGAGTAAGCACTTGCCTAGGAAGCGCAAGGTCCTGAGTTCAATCGCCAGCACCACAATAAAAAAAAGAAAGAGAAAATACATAGGAAAACTTTTGGGCTCGTGAGATGGCTCAGAGGTCTAAAGCGCCTGCTTAAGCAACTGCAGGGCCTGGACCATGGTTTAATCCCTAGTACCCCATGCAGTGCCAGCCCCACCCTCAGGGCAGGCTGAACCAGCCACGATGTAAATACATAAATAAAAGAAACTAACCAATAAACCAAAAAATATAATTTTGAAAAATGTTGCATTTTGTGAAGGCAACTTAATGTGGAAATGGGGCAGAGTGACCAGGAAGAAAAGCTACCTTGGATGTGGGGGTTGAGGATCAAGGAAAGCCTCTCTGAGAAAACAGTATAAGCTGAGAAGAACCGTGTGTGTGTGTGTGTGTGTGTGTGTGTGTGCATACAAGAGAGTGTGTTCATGCGCATGTCCACGAGTGCACACATGTTTGTGTGTGTGTGTGTGTATATATATGTATTTAGCACTTTATACAAACATACGCACCTAAAAGAGGACGGCACTTAGTCTGCTGCCGGACTAGAAAGGATGACCGTGCAGCTGAGGAGCATGCGTGGAGAGAAGGGCAGGAAGCTCTGGGAAGGAGGATGAGGTGCGCTTCATATTTTTTAAAATCCCTGAGCCAAACGGGCTCCCAGGATAAGAGCAACAACAGGGAGACTCAGAAAATTATCCGCAAGCCAGAGAGAAAAGTGACAGAGCTCAGGTGGAGGTCATGATGGAGAGATGTGAAGAAACAGGAAGCTTGAAGTTAGAATTGCTGGGATTCCTGCTGGGCTGGGTATGGATTTGCTGGGATGAGGGGGGCTAGGGAGAAACAAAGAACCTAAGTTTCCACCTTGATCAGCTGGGTGCCTGGAGGTGGAGAGCACCAGTTGGTGAGGCAGAGCTGAGGGGAGCACAAAAGGCCTGAGGCGGGGACCCCGGAAGACGCACCTCCGGAGGAGCCCCGAAGAGAGGCACAGGGTGCTCACACACACAAATAAGTTTGGGGCTCATTAATTTATACATGTTGCCTTAAAGTCATGGAATGGCTGTACCACCCCAAGGTCTGATGAAGAACAGCAGCCCAAGACCTGGGCCTGCGGGGGTGGGGGGGTTGGGGGGGCTCCAATCACAAAAATTAGCAAAGGAAGAGAAGGAAGAGAGGTAGCAAGGGGTAGTGAAGAGTAGCCAGTGAAGTGGGTGCAAGGTGATGGAAGCTGTTATGGTTTGTGTCTAGTTGTCCCCCCAATGTCTCACGCAGTCATGGGGCAGGAACTTCTAGAGTTGAGATTACCTCATGATCCACTGAGATTATGGGTGATGACCTGGAAGCATAGGTCTTAGTACTGCTGGGATTATGCATGTGAGCGCTATGCCCAACCTGGGGCAGAGAGCCTGAAGGTGACATAAGAGAGACAGAGAGACAGACTTCTCTCTTGTCATCGTTGGCCTGCTGCCATGCCGTTGCACTGCCATGAGCTGCTGCCCTCTGCCATGTGCCCCTCAGCCTTGGAGCCAGCTGGACATGAATTGAAACCTCCAGTGACTGTGAGCTAGATAAACCTTTGCCTCCTTCCTCTTGGGTGTAGGGTATGTGTCCCAGCAATGAGAAGAGTAACTGAGACAGAAGCCAAAAAGCAGAGTTTGGGCTTTGTTCAGAGCTGGGAGGCCTCAATTAGTGGATTGCTGATCTCAGTGTGACCAAAACTGGCATGGGCTCTTAGAACATCAAAGCAGGAGCATGTAACAGGCCACTTGGAGTTGAGATTTAGTGGTGATGTAATTAATAGAGATGTCAAAGCCAAGGGCATGCATAGGATTGACTGAGGCAAATTGACAGGACAAAATTATCTTAGAACATCAAAGCAGGAGCATGTAACAGGCCACTTGGAGTTGAGATTTAGTGGTGATGTAATTAATAGAGATGTCAAAGCCAAGGGCATGCATAGGATTGACTGAGGCAAATTGACAGGACAAAATTATCATTGTAAGACAGTACGGTAAGGGAGTAAGGGGTTTAGAGGTTGGTAGGTTATTCCCCAGAGTACTGACACCCATAAAAATGGTAGCAGAAGTAGAAGAGGAAAGAACCATGTTGGCAAGAGGCCCAGAGATGGTGGCAACGGAGGCTGGGGGGTGGGGCAGGTAGCGGCGTCTAACAGCGTGATCTCCAGCAGAACCAGAGTCTTGGAAGGACAAAGAAGTGGATCGGAAGCAGGAATGGACAGCATGGCCTGGGGGAAAACATGGACTTCCATCCAGAGGGCTGGGGGAAAGCAGTGTGCTGAGGATGTGTCCATGTGGGCGGCTGTCAGAGAAGAGAATGAGGGCTGAGGGCCTGGGCTCTCCCCAGTGACAGGGAGTTCCACAAAGCCCAGTGGCAGATGGGCTGGGAAGTTAAGAACCTGTGAACTAAGAGACTTCTCTGGTCTGAGTGTGTCCCCCAAAGAGTCATGAGCAGCAGACTTTGTCTCTGGGGTGAGATGGTATAGGAGGTGGAGGGCCCTTAGGAGTGTAGCCTGATGGGAGGGGGAGCGGCCCACCAAGTGTATTGCGGTAGATGGGGGTCCCTGAGATTCCCTGAGAGTGAACTGTCATAACTTGTGCTAGACCCCCAGGTCACTCTCTGACTTCCTTTTTGGTGATGTGACCCTTTGCTTCTGCACAAACACCAACCTTCTGCCAGAGGCCCTTGCCAGAGTTGATATTGTACTGCCTGGGTCATTAGCCTCCAAAACTGTATGCTAAATAAGCCTTTTGGGGCCTGCCTGAGAGCTCAGGGGACTAAAGTGCCTGCTTTGGCAGAGCTTAGCATGTGGGGTTCGATGCCCAGCATGCTGTGCCAGGCCCCGCTCCCAGGGCACGCTGAGCTGGCTGAGACTGGATGTGGTGGTGCATGCCTATAATCCCAGCATTTGGGAGGCTGAAAACAGGAGAATCACTACGAGTCCAGTCTGTGTGGTGAGACCCTGTAGATCCTCTATCCCCTGTCCTAAATGCATTAAAAATAATAATAAAAAAATCAACAAATTAAGTAAGCCTTTCGTACTGTGGAAAGCACACCTGCCTCAGGCATGTGGCTATAGTGACAAAATACACTGATGTAAGGGATGACAATAACTCTTTTCCAGATGGGGCTTCAGGGTGATACAGCGCATCACGCACTGTGCACTGTGCCTGGCACGAGCAGGTGCCATCTGAGCGCTGACCTTATCCTCATCATAAATGGGCAGTGACTGCTGGAGGACCAGAAGCCAGCTTCCTGCTCCAGGGCCAGGCATTTCCATCACTGGACCCCAACGGTGTGGAAGCACCAATGGCTCTGTAGCAAGAACCTGGTTGGCGGTCACAGTGTGGGTGTCTCTGGGTCTCAGCAGGCCTCACTACCCTTCTTGGGGCATAAAGGACACAATGAAGTCTAGTTGAAAACCTCATTAAACCTAAAGTCAACAATACACCAGGTCCTGGCTGATGGCTTGTTTGCTTTTAATATTCTCTTCTGTGGAGTAGAAAAGAAGGTTAGCTCCGTGTATTTGCCTAGTCTATCTGCACGGGGGTGGCAATCTGTTTCAAAGTATATCTATTTGTTTATGTGTAATTGCCTGAGAAGAACTCGGATGTTATAACTCCTGGACTGTTTATCCCATCTGAGGAAACGGGCATCTCCAGGAAGCTGGCTGGCCTGGATGTACCTCCTTGACATCATGGTGAGTGGAGTGGAATTTGCAAATGAGATTTTCCTCCATCGCTGCAGCTTGTTCTTTAGAACCTGGCTTTAGTTTATGCTGGAACAGCACTGTGTGACCTCGACTTCCTGTTCACCACACACATATGTCCTGTTCCCAGCGGCTCTTCAGGAGCGGCAGAGTACACACAGCTGAGGCTGTCAGGATGGCTTAAACACACACAAAAATAATTCTGAGAATAGCTAACAATAATTCGTATTGGCTGACTACATGCTGTGCTCTATGCATGGTGCTAATCTCTTTGGAATAACTACAAGACCAAAACAACTAGAAAAGTATCTCTTTTTACAAAGAAAGAAGGAGGGGCCAAGGTGGCAAAATAACTCAGCCAAGAAGTGGCAAAAAGGGGCCAGCAAGACAGCTCAGCAGTCTAAAGCGCCTGCTTAGGCAAGTTTAAGCAGTCGCAGGGACTGTGGTTCCATCCCTGGCACCATATGCTGCACTAGGACAGGCTGAGCTGACCATAACACAAAGAAAGAAAGAAAGAAAGAAAGAAAGAAAGAAAGAAAGAAAGAAAGAAAGAAAGAAAGAAAGAAAGAAAGAGAAAGTTAAAAAAAAAAAAAAAGCCAGGTGTGGTGGCGCACGCCTGTAATCCCAGCACTCGGGAGGCTGAGGCAGGAGGATCGATGTGAGTTCAAGACCAGCCTGGGCTACAAAAGTGAGCCCAAGGCCAGCCTGAACTGCACAGTGAGACCCTGTCTCAAAAAGACAAAAAAGAAGGGAAGTGACCAGGTCTCCATGCAGACCCAGGGGGGCCTGTTTCCAAAGCTGGGGCTTCGTTCAGGGCTTGGCGCCGGTGCGGCATGAGCAGGAGGCTGCCTCACAGACAGCTCATCGCGCCCCGTGTCCCGCATGCCTTTGATCCTCTCAGCAGCCTGGAGAGACGATCTCCGCGTAAAGCACTAGTTTCTGTGTGTGGCTGCTGGGGACCAGGGAGCACCACCTGGGTTCCCATGGGGAGTCCAGATTTGCCTTTACAGACCCACAGTCAGGCTCTATGACCTGGAGGGGTAACTCTGGCATCAACACGGGAGAACCTTCGATGTTCGAGGTGACAGATGCAGAGAACGTAGAGGAAAGCTGCGCCAGTTGCTGGAAACGGGTGGCAACTGAGTCACTGGTAACTGCGGCTGGAAACAGGGCTGCTGGGGGTGGGCTCTCCCCTGCTGCCACGGCTCATGAGCACCAGGGGCCTCAGCGGCCAGAGCTGGGGCAGGGGATGAGCACTGCCTAACTCGATTAATTACCAAGGCCAGAGGCAGTTGCACTCCAGAAAAATCCAATTTGGGGCCAGGAGTCCAGCTGGGAACTTTGTCTATGATTGTTTTCTAAAGCATTAGATTGTCGGGCTCTTATCAGCTTCCTCTCTGGCTCCGTGGGCCTCCCCTCCTTGCAGTGAGTGACTGGGCCATTGGCACGTAGCCTTCTCTGTCCCCTTGTTCAGACTTTCTGCAGCTTTTTCTTTAAGCTCAAGTGAGCCCAGAGGCTCCAGCACAGAGGCTGGGGGACTCTGTCTGGCAGAGGTTTCCACAGGGTATACAGCTCAGAACCCTCCCTAGGTGAGAGCTACAGTGTTTCTTCCACAACGACCTTTCTAGAGGAGAAAAGATGGCAAATGGGTAGGGGGAGTGGAGGGGAACGAACGTGAGCGGTACTGGTGGTGCACGCTGTATGTGGTGCAAAGCACGCCACACCTTGCAGCACTCGTTCCTACAGCTCACACCGATGGTGAGTTGTAATAATAGTGTGCAGCATCACTGTGTGTGTACAAAGCATTTCTACACCTGCTACCATTTATTCCTCCAATGTCTCTTTGAACTAGATGGTGACTGATGCCATTTCAGAAATGAGAAAAGTAATTTATACAAGTTTATATCACTAATCCATGGACCTAAAACAAAATCTTAGGTCTTTTTAAAAATGTAATCTCTTTACCATACAGCTAGGTACAGCTCCTGCTTCCTGCGCCCCCTGTCCTTTCTCGGGCTACTTCTCTGGATGGATGTCCATATGCAAGGTAATTCTGCAAAGAAGACAGACTGTCCCTCTGAGATACTGATGACCTCAGTTTGGGGAAGCCTCTTGATTGCCTGAGACCACGGCACTACCTCTTCCCAGGTCCAAGGAGAGGCTCAAGGCAACTTACCTAGCTGCCACTCAGGGGAGCACATGGTCTGCATCATCCAGATGGGCAGCGTGGGTTCCAGGATGGCCACTCCCATGTTGGCAAAGCAGATTGCACCTAGAGAGACATTTCTGTGAGCCACTGTGACTGCCTGAAGTCCAGACTCTCCGAGTCCAGAAGGAGACCATTGCTAGCTTACCTGCAGCCACTAAGATATAAGGGTCTTTGAGAAGCATGAGGAGTGGAGTCCCCTTGGCACTCTGAAAAATGAATAAGAAAATATCTCCCTCAGTACAGTGTTCATATTTCTCCTACCAGTGTGTGTGTGTGTGTGTGTTTGAGATAGGGTCTTACCATACAGCTCAGTCTGACTTTCAACGCATTTTGTAACTCAGGCTGGCCTCAAACTCATAGCAATCCTGCCGCCTAAGCTTCCCAAATGCTGGGGTTACAGGTGTACTAGTGTACAAGATCAGCTATCTGTTCTGTCTTCATAAAGCCTGAGCACATTCACATGGGACCTTGGAGACTGTGGACATCAGCTCCCTTACTACAGAGACCAGGAAGTCCAGGACAGAAGGTGACTTGCTGATGTCACAGAGTAACCAGGAGGCAGAGCCACCCCGTGTGCACTGCAGGCACTGAGACTGTCACAGAGAGGAAGCTGTGTATACTTAGGGCAGTGCCTGCCTCACGTGACCTCAGTCAGGCCCAAGTAAACGATACAGAGGCCAGGCTCGGGCAACAGACATGCCAAGGCCTTTCTGCTCCACCCATTTGCACAATTTCTGTTCTGGGAGGACCTCAGGCTGAGCACTGGGTCCTGAGTGAGCTTAGACTTGTTCCCTTGAAGCTCCCCAAGCCATCTGGATTCTTCCTGCCATCGGGTGAGGCACACTGCACTGGTGTAGCAGAGAGCTTCAATGCCTGGACTAAATCACTGGCCCGAAGACCAGACCAGGCTCTGGGTTGTCTCCTCTGTGCACAGCCTTACCCCAGCACACTGGGTCGCCCCATCTTCCATGCAACCCAGCAGGCCCTCTGCACTTGTTTGCTTCACCAGAACTCACTTCCTACTCATCTCCAGGCTTCTCACGTTCGTCCTTCAAGGCCAAGTTCAAATGGCTCTCCCATTTCCCCAGTGGTCCCTGACTTACTACCTGGCATGTCTTTCTCTTTCAAATTTCCTTGGCTTTCTGACCAAATCTTCTACAGTGTGTATTCTACTTCATCCTGGAAGGACTTTGGTAATTTCGGTACAATAATCTTTGCATACATGAAAGAGCAGAATGACATAAAGAGATCCTGAAAAATGCTACCCTTACTCAGTGTATAACTCAAAGCAAATAAACAAATATAAGTCACAGAGAGAAATACAAAGAAGTTCAATGAATCTTTTATCATAACAATCCCAGACCTAAAAATTTGAAAATTTCCATTACTATTCTTAAAATGCATATACATAAGGTAATTAACTATAGCACTATTTGTATGCCAAAATATTTAAAACTACTGAAGTGCCCAAATGGGAAACTGAATAAAAAATGCCTTACATGATAGTGAAAACAATGAGGGAAAATGTTATAAGCTGGTAGAGACTGATCATTAGAACACATTGTCAGATGAGAGAAAAAAGGTAGAATGCAACGAATAATATACAGTACCAGAGCTTTCATGTGAAAAGGAGGGTATAGGAAGACACACATGAGTACTTTGGAGAAGAAACACAGATGCATTGGAGGACAAGCAAGAAAGCCACTAAATGGGTTACTGTACCTGTAAGAAATGAGGGTAAGGGAGGTCAAGGGCAGAAAAGTCCTCAGGAGATGGACTTCTGAGTGGCCTGATATATTCAAAAAAACCACAGTTATACTAGTGTTGCATACTTAACTGAGACCATCCAAAATGCACACACTGAAGGCTTAACGTGTGCCCTATTTGAAGATAGAACTTTTAGGGTTTTTTTGTTTTTATTTTTATTTATTATTTTTTATTTATTTATTTATTTATTTATTTATTTATTTATTTATTTATTTTTTGGTTGGCTCAGGGTGCCTTCAGGGCGGGTGTGGGGATCAAACTACCATCCTTTGTGTCTGACTGGGATTGGCCATGCCAGTGCTTAAACCACTGAGCTATCGTCAAAGCCCCCAAATATAGAGCCTTTAGGGAAATAATACCAGTGAGGTCATAAGGATAGAGCTGTGACCTGAGAGGTCTCTATATAAAAGTGTCTGCTCAGGCATGGTGGTGCATACCTGTAATCTCAGAACTGAGTAGGCTGAGGCAGGAAGATCGCTGTGAGTTCAAGACCGGCATGTGCTACAAAGTGAGCTCAAGGCTAGCCTTAACTGCATAGTGAGGCACTGTCTCAAAAAAAAAAAAAAAAAAAAAAGAAAGAAAGAAAGAAAAGAAAAGATAAAGAAAGTCCTTATAAGAGGAAGCGACCCCAGACACCCCCATCTCTGTCTGCACACACTGAAGAAAGACCAGGGAGTTACAGTGAGATGGTAGTCCCTACCAACAGAGGCCAGAGTCCTCGCCAGAGCCTTGCTCTTGTGTGTGCAGCTTCCAGGATGATGAGAAAATAAACGTCTGCTCTGAAGTCACCCAGCATTTGGTTCTGGCAACCTGGTAGACTGACACAGGCACCAAGATTGAAGAAACAAACAAGAACTAAATGCCCACAGAAGTCAATGGAAGCCAGGCATGGTGGCTCACGCCTGTAATCCCAGCACTCTGGAGGCTGAGGCAGGAGGATCGGTGTGTGTTCGAGACCAGCCTGGGCTACAAAAGTGAGCTCAAGGCCAGCCTGTACGTATATCGAGACCCGGCCTCAAAAAGACACACACACACACACACACACGCACACACACACACACAAAGTCAATGGATATAACTGAGTTGTAAATACATTTTGCATGATACAGTTGCATTCAGGAATAGAAAAGGAACTAGCACAAGTAATTTCTAAACAGTAGTTTGGTTATACTCCCTAAGCTTAAGGGGGAAATAACTGCGAAACCCTTGAACACTTGGCAGTGGGTTTGTTTTTTATAGTGATATAGCATAGAAATCATACTATAAATTGTTATGGTGCTGTACAAATAGGTAAATGTCTTCATGTGCGGGAGAACCAAGATGCTCACGATGAAAACGGGGGGACGCAAATACAGAACAGGGAAAGCCTCATGAGTCCTGCGAAGGTGCGCTGGACGCAGAGGTGTCCCTGCGAACTCCCGTGCATATGAGCCACGTCACGGAAGGGGCCTTGAAAGGAGCAGACCCTGGAAGCCGCCAGCAGACCAAGCACCGTCCCCCTGCAGAGAAAGCAGCACTCTATGGAGAGAGAGTCAGCTCCAGGGCTGCAGCAAGGCAGGTCTGAGAGGAGCATGGGACAAGTTTTGGCATGAGAAAGTAAAGCTTCATTTAAAAAAAAAAATGGCACAGTAAAGTGGCACAAGAGCCAGTTTAAAAGGGCTCCCAGTTGCCAAATCTAGGGCAATTTGACCATTAAAGTAAATAGACAACGAGGAACTAAAATCTACTGATTATACAGGGGCTGCGTTCCTTCCCCTGCATGCAGTGCCGGCCCCGCCCCGCCCCCAGGGCCTGCTGAGATGGCGTGTGCCTGTTATCCCCGCACTTGAGAGGCTGAAAACAGAGGATCACTGATTCTGACCTGTGGAGTGAGACCCTGTACTAAACACAATCAATCAATAAAATCCACTGATTATTCCAGTACCAAATTAAAAAAAAAAAAAAAAGATTCAAAAATATCCAGCACACACCAGAATAATCAAGTTCACCAATACATGGATGTAGTTATATTTACAATGTAATTGTGCCCACAAGATGGTCTGAGAGAATGAAATTTCATGCGCTAGCACATGGCTTAGTAAGTCTTAACATGGGCAGTTTTTTTACACTCTGAACTAAAAACATAGGAAATCCCTAATTAAGATTTCAGGGGTATAAAAACAGTATTCTTATAAATCCTTGGTGAGCTTGACATAAAAAAAAATCCACTGATTAAAATGACAACCTATGAATTCCAATTCAAAATAGGCAGGTAAATAAACAAAGTATGCATATTTGCATATGTCATATAGAAATATACGTATACTATGTATCAAGATAGAAAAAGGAATGGCTATTTCTTGCAGCAAAAGGTTAAACTAATGACGTGGAGGGATTGGCAAAATGGAAATTCCAGTTTCTATCAAGTATTACAGAAGGATTGGCTCGGGCAACAATCACTGATGCGTAACAAACCTGGGTGCCACTTGGAGGAGACAGGAGATTGATATGGTGTCAGGGTCGCCCACAGACTATTTATCAGTTCCTAAGTGAGAAAGACTAACTACACGATGGAGAGGCCAGCAACATCTTGGCCCAGTGATCCAAATGATCACCACTGCCAGGTGGGCAGGGATGGTGTGCCCGCAGCTCTAGGGGACCACAGCAGTTCTTAGATGACACGATGACCGCAGGTGTCTGGCCTCAAGCTGATCATGAAGAAACCTCAGGCCAGCCAAGCTGGGGGAGGGTCGTTCAAATAACCACGTACGCCAGAAAAAAAATAAAATAAATAAATCAACGTCCTGACAGATAAAGAAAGGCAAAGAACCTTTCCAGACCTGAGGAGACTAAAGGAAGGGACATGCGAAAGTACCACATAGTTGTGGACTACATCCTATGCTGATGCCTTAAAAAAAAAAAGACTGTTGAAAGAACTTATAAGCCGGGCGTGGTGGCGCACGCCTGTAATCCCAGCACTCAGGAGGCTGAGGCAGGAGGATCGGTGCAAGTTCGAGACCAGCCTGGGCTACAAAAGTGAGCTCAAAGCCAGCCTGAACTGCATAATGAGACCCTGTCTCAAAAAGACAAAAAAAAGAACTTACAAGATAATTAAAAATCAGAGTACTTTCCAAAAGAAGAAATAAATAAATAAATACATACATACATACATACATACATACATACATACACACATACATACATACATACACACATACATACATACATACATACACACATACATACATACATACATACATTTTGTGTGGTACCAGGAATCAACCTCAGGACCTTGCACGTTCTGCAGTCTCAACCTCTATTTTTTTTTTTTTTATAACAGTGACTTAAATACAAAATGCATTTGGAAGAGTCAAAAAAATTAATGTTTATTGAAAGTGTTAATATTTAATTGTTTGATCAGTCTTACATACCTATGTCTGTTGATCTATACTGATTTGAAGATGAAAATAGGTAGTGCAACCATTAAAATTTTCTTGTTTTGAAATTCTGTATTATGTGTACTCTTACTTGGTACTGTTTTTTTCCATCTTTGTTGCTGCTATTTGTACTCTTTAAAATAAAAAATAAGATAAAAAAATCAGAGTACTTTGGATATTACGTCAATGTTAAATTTCCTGAATTTGATAATTCCACTGCCCTTACATAAGGAAATGTGGGCACTATGTGGGACCTGCCACCATCAGAATGTCGACTCTGCCACAGTGTCAAATTATTTCACTTTACCTTCAACTTCTGTGTTTGTAGAATGAGACTGAGACATGTAAGACAAAGCGCAGTTGGTATAATTGTTGGGTGCATTTTTATAACTACTTCTGGAATACCTCAATTATCTTCAAGCTGCAAAGTCAACATCTTTAGATTAAACGTTGCCAACTTCCTGCATCCTTCCTCTTCTGCTTGCTGAGTAATTCATCGTGTTATGATTTGATATGGATTTCACATAGCCATCTTTGGCATGGAATCGGACCAACGCAATTCTGGTATTCAGCGTCTGTGGCACAGTGTCCCTCTGTTGGGGACATCTTAGAGAAAGCCTCGTGTACGAGAAGTTTGTCCGTTACCCCCGACAGTCTTCCCCAAATAAGGCTTCTTTGGCCTTCCATCTTTGTCAGACGCTTCCGCCACTGCCTAGGCTGCCCCAGATGCAGCCCTGTGAGGAACCTAAGTGGAACACTATCTGGAATCTCTTCTCTTTCCCGCCTTACCCAACAGTGTGACAGGCATGCCTGGGTCCCAGCAGCCTTTCTGTGTATCTCTTAGTGGGGAAACTGGGGTCCACTCACCTCAGGAGAGATTTTGGAAGGCTGCAGGATGCAGAGCTGGAGTGCTAAGCAAGAAGAGAACAGAGGAGGAGTTTGGCTTGTTCACAGTCATGCAGGGATTTCAATAACAACCACCGTGCTATTAGCTAGCATATTCTTGTCTAGGATGGAGCAATCCTTGCTCCACCGAAACATATCCACACCACCCATTAGTGGTAAAGACTCACAGACTGCATTACCAAACTGACCTGGACTATCAGCTGCCCCTTGCTGACTTACCTCCATCCAGTAGTGCCAGGAAAGCCAGGATGAGAAAGGGGGCAGACTTTCCAACAAACTCATACATCACACTTCCGAAGGGAGCTCCCACTGGAAAGGCAAAGCAGCACATAGGCAGGGGAGAGCCCCATCCCAGCCAGTGAGATTCACCCACATTACAAAGTGGGGATTTATGGAAGACCTACTAAGGCCTAAGCTCCACCGTGGGTTCAGGGAACTCAGAGATGAGGACTTGGTCCTTATACTTGTAGTCAAAGAAATGTGCTTAGGGGCTTGGGGTCCAATAATTAGAAGCTGGTGAAATTTGGGGAGTAGAAGGTGTGTGCACGAAGGGCTGTATAAGCCCAGGGGTGTGGGCCAGAGTTTAGGCGGCCACATGGGCTTTGCCAAGTGCAGAAGCAGGAAGCAAGAAAGGAGAGGTGCTGGGGAGATAGTGCAGTGGTTCTCAACCTTTCTAATGCCGTGACCCCACAATACAGTTCCTCATGTTGCAGAGACCCCAAACCAAAAAATAATTTTGTCGGCTACTTCAAAACTATAATTTTGTGACAGTTATGACTTGGAATGTAAATACCTGATATGCACTCTGTATTCTCATTGCTACAAATCAAACATAATTTAAACATAGTGATTAATTACAAAAAAATATTTAATTATATGTTGAGAAATATTTATTACTCATTCCAATAAATAACATTTCACCATGGCAGAGCATGGGTTTAGACCCCTGTGTTTTGGTCACTGGACCCCTGCCGGGGTTGTAACCCACAGGTCGAGAACTGCTGGCTTAGTGGAATAAGCACCTGCCTGGCAAGGACAAGGTCCCAAGTTCAATCCTCAATACCGGAAAAAAAGAAAAAAAAAAAAAAAAAAAAAAAAAAAAACTTTTTAGCCGGGGCATGGTAGCACACGCCTATAATCCCAGCACTTGGGAGGCTGAGGCAGGAGGATCAGTGCGAGTTTGAGACCAGCCTGGGCTACAAAAGTGAGCTCAAGGCCAGCCTGAACTGCATAGCAAGACCCTGTCTCAAAAATAAAGAAAGAAAAAGAAAAAAGAAGCATGTAAGGAGAACACAGAGGTATCAGAAAAAAATGGTGCTACTGGTGAAGGAAGAATATAAGTACTCAGGAGGCGACAAGTAGAGGTGGGGTAGCTGAGGCCATTGACGATACCCCCAGATATCTGGATGTGGTGTCTTCTAGACCTTCTGATCTAGTGAGAAACATCAGTGCTTTTTAGCTGAAAAGAAACACTATCAGCTCTGAGCTCTGGCAGCACCAGGAAAGGAGGAGGGGATGTGAAAGGGATCAGGTGGAGACTGGCATCAAGATCCACCCAAGAACGGGTGCACTGGCCTGGAAGCAGTTGCAGAGGACGTGATGGATCTGTTCCCTTGAAACTGACTGGGAAGAAGGAACCCGGGATGCACCAAACTTCAAAGTTGAGTGTTAGGTGGGTGGATACTAATAGGGACAGAACTTTGTTCCCTCTCTTTTCCATGGTGGTACAAGGTACCCCAATCTCAGAAAGATTTAAGTGCCATCGCAATGAGCTTGGAAGCTCCTAGTAGGCAGGGCTTTGTGCGTCTGCAGTTCCTACATGCCCTCTGTGCTAGCTGTGTCTTTCACATGGAGGAAATGTTCCACAGAAAGAAATGGCTGGTAAGATCTACTCAACCAAGCTACATAAATGAACTTCAAGGAAATGTGTAACCTTACTGTTTGGAGCATGGGTCCTGAGTAAAGAGCGTCTCAGTCTTTATCCTGGCTCTTGCACGCCTGGCTGTGCGACTTTGGGTGGTTACTTCATTTGTCTTTTCCTCACCTCTGTCTTGGGCTTAGTCATCCCTTCTTCACGAGGTGATGGTATAGCACAAAGAAGACTCTGTCTACAATAAATCTGGCAGAGGAGCTGGCAAAAGGCACACTTTTAAGCTGAAAACTCTGGTCATGTGTGAACGTTCAACATGCTGAAGGTTCTCCCACGTGGAAGAAGAGATGAGGAAGGCAGTGGGCACTCAGGAGGGGTGTTTACTCCCTTGGACAGGCTGTTCTCCTGGAACTGCCCCAGCCTCCTGTGGGCTGCTCAGCTTCTTAAGGAAAAAAGACATCTTTCCCTGGTGATATTTCCAAAGAGGTCAATATGAATAAGACAGGGAGGAAAAGATTTGTCTTCTAGGTCTTTGGGAATACCTGCTTCTAGAACCATCTCTGATGGTCTGCAGTACTCCCAACCTCCTGAATCTCAAATTCCAGCCAAGTATAACTTACCCAGCACTCCCAAAGCCAGGCCACCCAGAGCAATTCCCATGACTTTTCCTCTCTCATAATCATCAGTGTAGACACTGGCCAGCATTCCCAGACCTGCATAAAGAATGACAGATAAGGTTGACCTATGGGAGGTTTCTGTGTGCTCCCACAGTGTCTTTGGTCCTTGCCCTACTATATCTTGAGTAATAATCCTAGAATTCCAGTTTGAAGTGTTAGCTCACAAAACTTAGTCCACGGTATACTGTAAATACTGCTCCCAACTGCTCCCCCAAATCCTCTCACTACTCACTCCCCTGATAATTAACAAGTTTGGAAGCGCAAAGGCTTCTGGGAAGGGTAACACAGAACACTATTGTCTGATTATGACTCAGTTCACAGGGGCGACTAAGGAAAGGAACGCCATTGAATACAGACTATCGCGTACAACACGATGTCCCAGGAAAAGTGTCAATGTGCCAAACACCAGAGAAAAGGCACAACCCAGAAGTACCCAGCAGCCATGATTTCTGAATATTTGCTATTGGAAAATAGCATAACAGCCTCAAAAGATTCTATGAAACCCTGTCAAGTATTTAACAATACTTTGCAAGCTATACTGGTATTTCTGGCAATATCAATATAATGCCTTTCATGAAATAAGAGGCTAACAGGAAAGGGACCACAAAATGGCATTTAATAAAGGCTTGGCCTGCTTCATGGTTTTACACAGGCTTGTTCTGACCTGCACTGGCTGCAGCTGAACATTAATTATCACAGAAAGTTATAACAGGCTCAGGGATCTATAGACCTTGCTAGCAACCCTACACTTAACTTGTCCCTGAATCACACTTTCTACCTAGAACAGTGATATTGTCCTTCATCTCCTCATGTAAATGTGACAATGCCTGCGGCAGTAAGGGGGGATAAGAAATGTCTGTTAGTCCTACCTGCAACAGAGGAAAATGAAGATCCAATGCCTTGGAGGGTTCGGGCCACAAACAGCAGGGCATAAGTGCCAGAAAAAGCAAACACTGTGCACAGAGAACACCGAGAATGCTTCGGTCACCAAGCTGCCTGAGGTGGCCCAGCCACCAGTGACCGAGATGGCTCATTAACACATATCTTTTAATAGAGCATGGTGGTTTTTACTATCTGTTCTTGAGTTGCCTTTCTAATCTTCCCCAGCCTTCAACCAAAACTGGTTTTTAATCAGGAAGAAGATGGGGAAACCACACGCATGGAAGCCAGTCCACTGCACAGTGGACAGAAGGCCAGCTCTCCATACATCTCGGTGAAAACCTGGCATCCTATCTACTGGAATCAGACATCCATGAAGCCCAATGCCTGGGCTTGGAGTTAGTTGGCACCTCCTTAGACCCTGCTCCTAGGATCTCTGAAACATACAAATTTGGCATTCGCTGGTCCTGGGCCACACAGGTTACCCAGAGTACTGTGACAACACACATGCACACCAGGAACCATAGGTCCATAGGAAGTGAGTAGAAAACATCCTGCCGTGCACTCAGGTCCTTCCCTTTACTTCATGTTGGAAGATTTTTTTATCAAGTCAAATTAATAATACTGATATCACGGCTTTGCTGGACACTGAGTGTGAGAGAGAGACAGAGACGGAAACAGAGACAGAGAGACATAGAGAGACAGAGAACATCCAGGTCATGCCTCTCAAGACATTCAGACTGTTGGAGACTAACACACATGAAAATGGGAATCAAACAGGAATTTAGTTTAACTCAGAAAAAGTAAATTACAGAGTGTTGGTGGTCACATTGGTAGGCTCAGACACGTCTTGCCCTCAGTCCCAGAGCAGTGCTTCCAAAAGAGAGAAGAATCCCTCCCAAGGTATCTGAATCAGAAGAGTTGTAATTCTTTGGGTCACTCATTAAGGGTGTGTCTGGCTGTGTGTCTGGTTTCTTCCCGACATGATCACATTCCACACTCATCATCTCCCAAGTAAGCAGAGTCTTGGTCTCTCCCTTCCTGGCCTTCAGCACCCTTCACAGGCCTTCCGATGCCATTTCACAGATTCCCAATCTGTTCAAAGTCTACCATTCTTCCATCCTTTGAGAATGGAGTGGCCAACCTGTCTTGGTGTGCCTAGACTTTCTTAGCTATAAAGCTGCAAGTCTCTCATTCTGTGAAGCCCCCAGAGGATGGGCAAGACAGGGAGGCTAGTCACTCCAGAAAGATCAAAGCAGTGTCCCTTTTCTTTTGTGCTGCCAACTTAGGCCACTATCTAGCTCCCAATTACATTACGTATGGTTTCAAGATAGAGACTTTTGACAGCTGTAATGGGCATCATCAGTAACCTCTCTTTAGTACTTTTTAGACACTAAATGATGTTACAGAGCGATATGCTAACCACTAAATACATTTTACTTGAGATAGAATTATGCCAAATCAGTACAGCAACACGGGTGATCTCATGGAAACAAAATTCATTATTTATCCCATACTGTTTAGTAGATGAGAAAAGCTTTTAAAATATGGTTTCTAAAAAAATTAAAAAAACATATGGTTTCTTGAGCAACCACTGAAGAACAATAGCCATGACCCTCCACTATCCTATGGCCATGGGCCTCAACAAGGGCCACACGGTGACTAAGAATATGAGCAAACCGAGGCACAGCCACTGCCGCGGACGCCTCACCAAACACACCAAGTTCATGCGGGATGTGATCCTGGAGGTGTGTGGCTTCACCTCCTATGAACGAATGGAGCAGCATGGAGCTGCCCAAGGTCTCCAAGGACAAATGGGCCCTCGAGTTCATCAAGAAAAGGGTGGGGATGCACATCCAGGTCAAGAGGAAGGGTGAGGACCTGAGCAGCGTGCTGGCTGCCATGAGGAAGGCAGCTGCCAAGAAGGACGGAGCTCCTCTGAATAAAGTTTTGCAGAAAGTTTTTTTTTTTAAAAAAAATGAGTTTTTTTCTCAGAGAATGAGAGGACATAAGGCTGATGAGTTTGGGCCCCACTAGTACAGTGCATGCTCTTACTTTGCAGGGTATTTTTCCTCAGCCACCATATACTCCTGGATCCTTGCAACCATGTCTTTTCTTTCTTTAAGTGGCATGCTACATGAGCTCCATAACGTTTTGTGGAGTGATTTTTAAGATCAGTGGGGCTGGGAAGACAGCTCAGGAGTCTAAGCACCTGTCTGGCAAGCACAAGGTTCCAAGTTTGATCCCTTGTACCTCATCCCCTGCTGGCCCCAAACCAAGGGAAAGCCTTGCTGGCCATCTAAACCAGGCATGGTGGCACACACCCATAATCCTAGCACTGGGGAGGCTGAAACAGGAGGATCATTATGAGTCCAAGCTGCATAGCAAAATCCTATACCAAATAAATAATAAATAAAATTTTAAATTAAAATAATAGATTTTGGTGATCTCATTAATTTTTAATTTCTAGCCTTGATTGTAACATGTTCTTGTTCAACCATGGGTCACTAGGAATCAAATCCTATGCTGAAAGGAAAGGGAAATGGAAGAGGAGTTGTACAGGAAGTAGATAATTAAGAGAAAGGTAATAAAAGTAAGTGTAGGCTGGGAAGGTAGCTCAGTGGCATAAGCACCTGCCTGGTAAGCACAAGGTCTTATGTTCTAGCCCCAGTACTGCAAAAAATCGATAAATAAATAAATACAGACTAAAAATAAGGACAGCTACATTTTTGGAAAGCAGGAAGTCAGCAGAGTCTGCAGGAGTCACTGGTGAGTCCGCAACTTGCCTTCCCTGCAACTGTAGCAGAAAACGGTCCCCCAGCCAGGATGCCTCAGCTTCTTTGCTGCCAAGGTACTAGCACCCATTACAGTTCCCATTACTAGTCTCCTAGAAACAACGGCTCACGGACGCATATTGTAAGGACCAATCAGAGGCAGCAGTTCCTCTACCTCCGTACCTCCCCTTTACAGACCCTACAAGCCTCCGCCCCTGAGCCTGACATGCTGAGGAACAACTGACTCCTTGTCAGTGCCTGCCCCATGTGGACTAGATCTGTCTCCAAATCCTGGGTGTCGTTTTGGGGGTCTCTGCGGGCCCTGGCAACATTACAGGGTGAAGATGGACTTGCCTTGCACTTATGTTGACTGTACATCTCAGCAGCACTGGTCCTTACTGTTTCTGTTCCATCCCCATTTTATTAGGAACATTTAGCTGATGCCAGAGAGAGTATTTGCCCTTCTGCTTTCTTGTTCCTTTAGCAAATTTACTTTGCTAAGCTATAACCTTTAATTCTCTTAACTGGAAAACACTACGCTTTTTGAATTTTGTTTTGTTTTGTTTTTAGTCGCTATTGTCCAACTGTCATTGTACTCTCTTAGTTGTCCTTTACCAAGGCAAACCAGGATGCTATGACACTGTCCCAAACATAGGGTGAGTGATTGTGCTGTACTCAGGGGTTACTGATAGCGGCACTCACAATCACACACGCACATGCACACGCACACGGCAGCCCATGCACTCAGAGAGCTTTCCTAGTTTTCGCTGGCACAAATGAAGTACCTGCTCTTCTGCAGGATATACCCATTCCAACTAGCTGTAGTTACCACTCGTATTCTGGTCTCTACCCCAAAAATTACCAACCGTTCAAATCCATGTTTGAGTCCACTTGCTCAGATGCCTAATTATGCTCCAGGCTGAAAAGGCCTTCCTGTTCTCTATCCTGCATGATAAAATCAAAGGCACTCAGTGAAGGGCAGAGAGGGGAAGCAAATTACTTACTAATGGTGGAGAGGAACATGATAACAAAGCCAGCAAACATGGGAATATGATATCCGACCCTAAAAAGGGATTGAACAAGATTCAGTTCCAAAAGGCTTTCCACATACACATATACATATATATTTTAGGGGAACTGGGAACAGAGATGCAGTTAATCTGAGTACATGGTAAAACCTGCTTAGGAAAGCAGGTGTAGACGGAATACAACATGTTCATAAGCACAAGTAAATAAAATAAACATGTATGAGACTCATCCTGTAGACTAAGGCCAAATCCTTCCTTCCAAAAAGGATACCTTGTCTGGGTTACATTGCCTAAAACACCAGGATGACTCCAGACCCAAACAGTAGGGCCCGGTTCTCTAGACTGCTTAGATTAGATTCCCCTGCTCTTCCCACGCAAGGCCTGTTCCAGAGCACTGAGGTGACCTGTGAGCTCACAGTTCCCTTCTTGACATTTGATATTCATTACATCACTAAGCAAACCAGAAGCCCACAGCATTTCACCAGGACATCACACTTTAGAGAAACCAGCTTTCCAAACAGTGGGTTCCCCTTGGACCAGAGTGTTCCTTCTTTTTCCCCATCTGGCCATCTACATACAATCTCAACACACAGCTATTACTACATGAGCCTGTGGAGTGCTGTGCCCCCCAAAATACCTGTTGGTGAGAGGGCCCACGAATGGGTTGACCAGAAGTTGCATCAAAGCCTTTGAAGCAAACAGAATGCCAACCCGAACGTTCTCCTCCTCCAAGAACTCTGTGCCCTGCAAGCAGTCGTTTTTATGTGCTGAGCTGGCTTCAATAACCGGAGGGGGGGTGGTGCCACCGGAGCTGTTGGGCCGGGCTGTGCTCCTGGGAATGCCTTCTTCCACAACTACCGTGGTGTTGTCAAAAAAGGAGAAGATGGCGGTGAAGGCAGGAGAGGTGGGAGCGTGCTGGGGACTTGGAAGGTGGCCACGGTGCAGGGAAGAGTTGCTCTCTTTGAACTCTGTGGCGTACAGGAAGGTGGGCACAATGGGCACTGAAAGCCAATGGAGACCTGTGGTGAAGGCTCAGGAGGGTACTCTTCCCACCACCACTAGACTCAGGAGCACTGCTGTGGGGACGCACTTTACGCTAAAGGAGGGTGTCTGAGTGACGCCATCTACCCACTGGAGACTGTGCCTGCCCCTATCAGCCTATTAACAAAAGGACCCAAATTCCAGCCATCAGACCGTGGGTCTCATGGTTTCGTGGATTCTATCCTAACTCACTCCTCACTGAGGTGATTTCTCACCTAAAATCAATATGTGCTGAGCTACCCTGTGTTCTTGCAGACAGGTGGAGAGTGCCCAAAAAACATGAGGCACCTACTCTATGCATTCCATCTCAAGGAGAGGAAGGCAAGCGCTGACCCCCATCTGGGCTCTCACACAGCAGTGATCAGAGAAAGGGAAGAAGCATGGGAACCAGTGTGGTGTGACAGGTCACAGCTTGGCCGTGGTTCTCAGAGATTCAAATCCCAGCTCCAGCGCCTGAGAGCAGGTGGCCTTGGGCATGGCATTTAACACTTGTATAATCTTGGTCATTTTTTTTTTCTTTTTTTAGAGAAAATGCAAACAAGCAGGGTACATTGATTTTAGAAGTTAATCTATATGGCAGGTGGGGCATTGCCTGTGTTTTGCTTACAATAGTGACTCAGCATTGCCTCACTCAGTGTTTGCAGCAATGTAATAGAGCATAGCTCTAACTATGGAACCATGAATAATAAGCATTGGCGGTATGTTATTAACTGTTTGTCTCAGCAAGTGTTCTTTGTTTTCTGTTTTGGGTTGTTTTGTTTTGTTTGTCTGTTTGAGGCTGGGTTTTACTATGCAATTTAGGTTAGCCTTGAATATACCTTGTAGCCCAGGGTGGCCTCGGCCTTGTGGTGGTCCTCCTGCCTCAGCCACCCAAGTGCTGGGATTGCAGGCGTGCACCAAAATGCTTGGCCAGGAGGATTCTTATTTAAAGGCATACATTATACTCATGAGGGGCAAATTTTAATAACCATTTATATCTGACAATAATATGTATACATTAAAAAAACATCAAGCAGAAAGAATAGGATTGTGGGGAAGGCAGGGCTTGGTAAGGACTCGGATAGCCAAGGTAGCCAACCATATTGGAAGGCAGAGACTAGAAAAGCAAAGCTACCTACTGTCTCACAGGCCATGGGAGTCTTTAGTACCTGGGAAGATGGAATGGGGAGGAAGAAAAGCGAAGCCGTTCTAGGCACCTGGCCTCCTCCTGCACAGCCAGATGCTCTCTGAACCTCCTGCTCCTTGAGCCTCTGGAGTCAGTAACAATGGCTGGTGGCTTTGAACTCCCTGCCCACGGTTCTTTCTGACTCCTGGAGACCTCCATAGGATTTCCACCAGAAAAATTCTGAAGTTTACTCACTGTTAAAATTGAGCAAGGTATGTGCTGCCTCCTGGGGCCCAAAACTGAAGAACCCTCAGTACAAAGAGGTCAGAACTTACCCACCACAGTAAACAGCATGTTGTCCAGGAGCAGAGCTACAAACACCACCACCAGAACCAACTGCCTGGACTCTCTCCCTTCCCTCAGCATGCGCTGGGGAGCATCTAGGAGGACCCGGAGCATGGCAAGGCTGGGGCAGGTGCTCCCAGGTGAGGGCTGGTACCTTCACAGGGGTGGAGAGAGGTCTGTCCCGCAAGGGATGCTCACTGTTTAAACAAAATGTGGTACAGATTAGAGTTGGTAGGATGATGCTGGAAAAACTCCTGTGCCTTAACTCTGTTCGCTTCTTACACTGCTTGATGATAACTCCACCAGTGCCCACGAGGTCTTCGAGGCAAGCGCTGTGTACCAACAACTTTTATCTGGAATTATACCTAGCACAGCAGCAGACAGCACAGATCACCTAGCCCCATGTCCCTTAAAAGTCAGACATTTGCCCCGATCCTGATTGTTTAGTTCATTGTTTGGGTCACTGTTGTGTTACTGATTATTTAAGACTCTTACTTCTTTTTTCTTTCTAAGTTCATGCTTTTAAAATACTGTTTCAGCCTGGCATGGTGGCGCATGCCTGTAATCCCAGCACTCGGGAGGCTGAGGCAGGAGAATCAGTGCGAGTTCGAGACCAGCCTGGGCTACAAAAGTGAGCTCAAGGCCAGCCTGAACTATACATCAAGACCCTGTCTCAAAAAGACAAAAAAAATAAATAAATAAAAATAAATAAAATAAAATACTGTTTCAGGGATGGCCAGATAGTTCAGCAGACTAAAGCACCTGCTTAGGCAGAGCACAGCCACAGGGCTCAATCCCTGATATGTGTGCTGGCCCCACCCCTGGGGTGCCCTGAGATGGTGACTGAGACTGGACTTGGTGGCATGTGCCTGTAATCCCAGCATTTGGGAGGCTGAAGACAGGAGAATCACTGAGTCTGATCTATGGAGTGAGACCCTGTAGACTCTGTACTAAATGTAAAAAAGGAAAGAAAGAAAGAGAGAGAGAGAAAGGAAAAAAAGAAAGGAAGGAAGGAAGGAAGGAAGGAAGGAAGGAAGGAAGGAAGGAAGGAAAGAAAATTTAAATTTAAAAACAAATTTATGTAGTAGCCAGGTGTGGTGGCTCACACCTACAATCCCAGCACTTGGGAGGCTGAGGCAGGAGGATCAGTGCGAGTTTGAAACCAGCCTGGGCTACAAAAGTGAGCTCAAGGCCAGCCTAAACTGCCTAGCGAGACCCTGTCTCAAAAAGATAAATAATAATAATAATAATAATAATAATAATAATAATAATAATAATAATAATAATAATTTTATGTACTATGCAAAACTATCCTGTTCAGGTTCCACATACCACCACATACATCTCGCATAGCCCAGAGTCATTTATTGTTAATGCTCATTTAAAAACACTGGGCTGGGCCAGCTCTCTCTTCTCTCAGTTTCATAGTCACAGCCTCAGGAGCTGGCTCAGAGATCTGTCTAGGGCCACACAACTGGTGTCAAGTAGGGTGAGATCCCAAGCTTCTCAACTCGTAGAGCTCCATGCTGCCATTTTCCTTTGTTGTGGAACCTTAGCCATGCTCCTATTCTTTTGTTTAAGCTGCAAGCCCCTGCTCTTCAAGACCTGTTACCCCACCTAAGATGCAGCCTTGCATGATTAGTGATCCATTGAGGGTTTCCCATAATTCACCAGCATTCCATCACAGCACCTTGTCACACTTCAAGAAATCATAGTTTTGGGAAAGAGTTCATTTTCCTTTGTGTGGTTTCTGATGTGTTCTCAGCAATACCAATCACCTAAATTATTAAAATTGGTCACTATCATGAAGTGTATCAAGTCCTAAAAATTTCACCTTTTTTACATTTACTATTTTGATTTTTGTTAGTACATGTTTGCTTTTGATTTAGTAACTCCAATTTACCTATCCTAAAGAAACTACTATAGGGATGCAGAACATTAGTTCTCTTTTTTTTTTTTTTTTTTTTTTTTCTTTTGCTGGCTGAGGCAGCCTTAAGGGCAGGTCTCATGTTCCATGTAGGGGTGAGGATCAAATCACGGTTCCTGTCCTAGGCGCCTAAGAAAGTTTGCCGAATCATGTGCTTTAACCAACTGAGCTACCTGGCAAGCCCCCTAGAAACTACAGTGATACAGACAAAGATTGATCATCAAAATTATTAATGGCTGAATTTTTATTAGTGAAAAATGGAATATTTTAAAATCATCTTTTCAAATAATCATAATAACTTAGGAAATACCCTAAGTATAATATTAAGCCAAAATAAAGAGGCAGTCAGAAAGAGGGAGAGAGAGAGAGACATATTAAACTATTTACAGCTGGAGTTCAGTTAAGTAAAAATAAATGTATAGGCTCATTTTCAATATCCAAATGCTGTGTGTGTGTGTGTGTGAATACACACACACACACACACACACACACACACACACACATATATATATATATATATATATATATATTTTTTTTTTTTTTTTTTTTTTTTTTTTTTTTTTTTTTTTTTTTTTTTTTTTTTTTTTTTTTTTTTTTTTTTGTCTTTTTGAGACAGGGTCTCGCTATGCAGTTCAGGCTGGCCTGGAGCTCACATTTGTAGCCAGGCTGATTTCAAACTCATACCAATCCTCTTGCCTCAGCCTTGCAAGTGCTGGGATTACAGGCGTGTGCCACCACACCCAGCTTTGTCTGTGTATAATTGGTGTTTTTCATTATCTTTTTTTTTTCATTTTTATTATTTTTAAATAGAGTATTCTATTACAAACAAGTCTCACGATAAAGCAGAAGAAAATTTTAAGTGATTTCTCTGGAGTTTAGCATCAGCCTCCACCCTGGATCTATTCGGGAGCTGAGTTACTCAGTTCTGAGGCCAGGACTGGACGACCATTCTTCAAACAGCAGGTCAGCTGGTCAAGGTCCCAAATGAACCAAATTCCAAAATAAGCTTTAACCAGATACTACACATAATTAGTTAAGATCCATTGCTTCTCGATCTAAAGGATTTTCAAACACAAATTTATTTAAGATACAGAAGAATTGAAAGAAGAAAAACAATGAAAACGACAGGATATTAAGCAGGACAACATCATAAGGAGAGGCCCCAAAACAACAAGAACAAAAGGAAAGAAAATCAGGAAATTTCCAACAAAATTGACAGTCAAATTCTTCTAATGAGCAACAAAAATGACAAGGAAGTATTCAATTTGTCCAAAGAGAGAGAGAGCAAATCAGGTCTTACCTTGAAGCCCATCTTGGTGCCAGGCACTAGCAATGCTCACCAGGCAGCAGGGACTCTGTTCTCTGTTCTCTGAATGTGGATGTGCTGAAGGATTTATGACTGCTCTTATCTGAGGATGCGGTGTGCGTGTGCCAGTGCCCTTTGTCCACACAGATTTAATTGGAAGCTCCAACAAGTTTCGTTCAGACCCTTGGCTCCCTGCGTCAGAGGCAGGTAGGCAGGGCTGGGAGGCACTCAGGGAGGGGAGAGCGCTTGCTACCTACAGGGGCCCTGGATGGCCCTGCTTTGCTTGGGTGCTTATCTGCTATTAAACTCTTTCACTCTTGCCTGGCTCTGAATACAGAGCATAAGACGAGATAGAACCAGGATGCATTTCCTGTCACTTGCTACTTAGTCAGAAGCTCCTCATACCCTAATCGCTTCCTGGAAAGACAGATCTCAGAACTTGTACAGAGCAAAAAATAAAATAAAATCATGAATTGGGCTTGATGTTCTCAAGCCATAAACAACTTGATCTCGCAATCTAATCTGCATGGTCTGAGTAAAGGCACAGCCCTCGCATCCTGCCACCCGCTCAGTACCTGGGACAGAATGGCTTCCAGTAGATCTTGTGTGGACCACATGGATAAATGGCTACACGACAGAGGGCAGCTCAGTCTGGAATCTCGAGAGACAGCGTGTGTCTTAGTTTCTTCACTGTTGAGACAAAAATATCTGACACCC
The DNA here is from genome assembly GCA_004027025.1 of Myocastor coypus. NCBI lineage: Eukaryota > Metazoa > Chordata > Mammalia > Rodentia > Myocastoridae > Myocastor > Myocastor coypus. Next base: position 27,491 of record PVJA010004966.1, on the reverse strand, counting down.
ACAAGTGAAGGGAGGAAAGCTTTATTTTGTCCCATAGTTTGTAGAGGTGGTAGTCCATGGTAGGATGTCCCCAAGGTAGGGCAGCAGGACAGAGGGGCATCACAGAGGGGAAACAGTCCATGGCACAGCAGGCAGGGGGTGCCAAGGCTGGCCTTCCCTCGCTCCCCTTATTTTCCATCCAAGGCTATCAGCCCATGGACTGGTGCTGCTCACATCCAGGCTGGGGCCTCCACTATCCGCACACCTAAAACTATGTTCAGCCTACATAGTTATCGCTCACCTTTCACTCATATCCCCACACCTAGATCTAACCACATCTGAAAAGCCCCACCTCTGAGCCCAAGGAGCTTTCAAGGGATATAGCCCATAATAGTATGGGTCTATGTTGTTCTAATATCAAGAGTCATCGGGATATTTGGAAGGTGGTTGAGCACCACAGGAAACTGTAGAGCTGCATGGGCCAGGGAGACAGCGTAATGGCATAAGTGCCTGTCTGGCAAGCACAAGGTCCCACATTTGATCCCTGGTACTGCAACATAAATAAATAAATAAGCTACTAACCAGGCAAAACCCTTAAATATTGGTATTTAGAAATACAGGAAAATTATACAGAGCAGTGCATTGCAACTTGTATACTAAGTTTACGTTAGTAATTGCTTTTGTTGTGCTCGCTTCGGCAGCACATATACTAAAATTGGAACGATACAGAGAAGATTAGCATGGCCCCTGCGCAAGGATGACACGCAAATTCGTGAAGCGTTCCATATTTTAAAAAAAAAAAAAAAAAAAAAAAAGTAATTGCTTTTGTTTCTGTAGAGTCTGACCCTGTTTTATCAAATTGTCTACCTCTAAAGGTTGATACTTAGGTTTTCTCACTTCACAGTTCTGCTACTTACCAACTGGAATTAATCTTCCTATATCTCCTCTCACTTTGCACTTATATTCCTATCCCTGTTTTTTCTTTCCTTCCCCTCCCAAAACCTCCTGCACCTCTCTTCCCTCCATCCTTTCTTGGTATATAAATTTGTCATTAAAGCCCTCTTTTCTTTCTTCCCTTCCTCTTCATGCTTTCTTGTCTTTCGTCCTTTTTCCTGGTCTACCCTATACTACTACTATTTGTTTATCTTCCCCTGGCTACTGGAAGGGCAGAGAACATTCAAAGCAAGTTTTAGATTCTATCTTGATGTGTGCCTGGCTCCCTGGAGGTTGATGCTACCCATAGCAGCTCTCTGCTCCCGTGGAGTATCAGCTGTTGCCCTCAGTACCGCATCTTAGACAGCTTGAGTAGGTGCCTTCATTCTAAGTCTCCCCTAAAGCCAAAGTCATGGTAGAGGAGAACAGCCACTTCCTAAGGAGATTCCCACACTCCTAGGAAAGTCTCCTGCTGTAACTGCTCTGCAAACTTTGACATGAAAACAAGAATCATGAGCAAAAAGGCCATCAGGTACCTCCAAAAGTTTATAACTCCCCTAACACTGAGCCCATGGCTGCAGAGGTGGATAAAATCTCAGAGAGAAAACGTTTACTTTATTATTTATTTATTTATTTATTTATTGCAGGACTGGGGCCCAAACTCATGACCTTGCACTTGTCAGGCAGGCACTTGTGCCATGGAGCTATCTCCCCAGCCCCTGAGCAAATCTTTAAAATGGATGAGTCAAATGATCAAGTAGAAGAACAGACCAATAAGCAGCCAATGACTGAATTACTAAAATGACCAACAAGCTAAGAGAAGATGTAAACAAGCAATGGAGCAAATTAAGGAAGACAGTGCAGGATGGGAAATGACCAGTGCCATAAAGAGACAAAAATTCTCAAAGAGGAACAGGCTGAAAACCTCAATAAGTTAAATAAAAATCTTAACCCAAAGCCTCAGCACTAGGTAAGATGAATCAGAAGAAAGGATATCATGATTGAAGACAAAGGGAACATATGAGAGCAGTCACTTGGTAAGAATGAGAAAAAAGATGAGCAACAATATAAAGATTGTCCAAGAGCCCCTAGACAATTCTAAAAGAGATGTAAGAATCAGATCCTTTGAGGAAGATATTAAAAGTTATTCTAGAAAATAGCTGGCTAGATAGCTTAGTGAACTAAAGTGCCTGCGTAAGCAGGGCACAGCGGCCAGGGTTCAATCCCAGGTGTGCAGCACTAGCCCCATCCCCAGGGCATGCTGAGACACGAATGAAACTTGGCATGGTGGTATATGCCTGTAATTCCAGTCTGTAGACCCTGTACTAAATACATATAGATAGATAGATAGATAGATAGATAGATAGATAGATAGATAGATAGATATACAGCCAGATATTGTAGGGCATGCCTGTAATTCCAGCACTCAGGAGGCTGAGGAAGGAGGGTCACCATGAGTTCAAGGCCAGCCTGAGCTACACAGTGAGTTCAAAGCTAGCCTAAACAGCATAGCTGGAGAGATAACTCAGTGGTCTAAGTGCCTGCCTGGCAAACGCAAGGGCCAAGGTTCAATCCCCAGTAGCGCATGCCATGCTGGCCAAGCCAGCAGCACTGTAATCCCAGCACTGCGGAGGCTGAGACAGGAGGCTCGCTGCAAGTCCAAACCATATAGTGAGCACCTGTACCAAATAATTTAAAAAAAAAAAAAAAAAGCTGTTAGGGAGAAGCACCACATTACCTAAAAGGCCAAACACATCAGAACAACAGTGGATTTACCAATGGAAACTACAGAGGCTGAGAGGAGCTGGAGTGAAGTTTTTTATGCCCTAAAAGAAAATGGTTGGCAGCCTAAGCCACTATATTCTGTGAAGCTCTCCTTCAGTCTCAAAGGAGAAATAAAGATCTTCCCTGATAAGGATAAACTGAAGAAACTCATGTTCACCAAGTCAGCAATGCAAAAAATAACAATGGGAAGTCTAAACAGAGATGATGTTTATTCCCATTAAGTGATCATGGGAATCTGAAACAAAATACAAGGTCAAGGGAAAAAAACCATATCTCACTGGGAGATAATTAAGTGAATGAGAAACAAAATTGAATCAAACATTGCAAAAAGCCAACAAAATGATAGGAGTTAGTATACAGCTTTCACTAACAACTGAATCAGAAATACAGATAAGGAGATTAGATTAAAAACCAAGCAAGACCCTGGGCCAGAGAAATAGCTCAGTAAAATAAGCATTTGCCTGGCAAGTGCAAGGTATTGAGTTCCCTGCTACTACAATAATAACAATAATAATAATAGTAATAACCAAGACCACCTACACATTGTCTCCAATGGCCATACCCCATCTGCAAAGCAATACATAATCCAAAATGAAGGAATGGAAAAGGAAACCCCAAGCATCCCAAAGCAAGTGGTGCAGCTATACTTAGATCTAGTGAAGCTGACTAGAAGGCAGATTTTATCAGTAAAAACAAGGAAAGCCACAGCATATAGGGAAAAGGACACTTCTTCGGGAAGAGAACACTTGGAAACATATATTCCTTGAGTGTCAGCACACCCAGGTGCATAGAACAAGCACTATTTGGCACAAAAGGACAGGCAGACACCAATACAATATAGCACATGACTTCAATACCCTGCTCCCATGAGGAGACCGGCAAACACAAGCAGAGTTAAACTACACTACACATCAATTGGACTTAACAGCTACAGAAGCTTTCATCCAACAGTCACAGAACACACATTCTTTTCAATAACCCATGAAACTTTTTCCAAAGCAGTCCATGTTTTATGCCATAAATCAAGATTCAGGAAATACAAAACAGCCATGATTTGAGGAACTAATAGGAAGAGCAACAACTATGGTGCTAGCTACCATTTACTTATTGTCTACTCCGGGCATGCTGCTAATGTGAGACGTAGATACACACCTAATGTGAGCTGATACATAGGTAGATAGATAGATCGATGGATAGGTAGATAGATACATAGATAGATACAAACTGGGGCACAGTGAATACTTCATTATATTATTAGTAGGTATGCAAGTATATAGTAATCTTTTAGAAAGCTATTTTGCTTTCTCTCTTTTACTCTGCTTGTGTGCATCTACACCTATGTACCGCTAAAGATTAAACTCAGGGGGGCTGGGGAGATAGCGCAGTAGAATAAGTGCTTGCTTGGCAAGCTCAAGGGCCTGAGTTCAGTCCCTGGTTCCACCAAAAATAATAATAGTAATAATAATAATAAAGTTGATGTATGTTAGCAATATAGAACAATGGGGTTCATCTTGACACAATGGTATATGCAGATAAACTCAGAAGCTTTACCCTAAACTATATCCCTAGTGTCTTGGTTACTTTTCTCTCATTAACACAAAATACTAGGCTGGTGAGATAGCTCAGTGGTCTAAAGCACCTCCTTAGTCAAGCTTAGGCAAGCTTAGGCAGGTAGAGGGGACCTTGGTTCAATCCCCAGTGCCCCATACCATGCCAGCTCCACAATCAGGGTGGGTTGAGACAACCAAAAAAAAAGACAAAATACCTGACATTCAGAAGGAAGGAAGGAAAGGCTTATCCAGCTCACGCTTTGTGCAGGCTTCAGTCCATAATCGGCTGGCTCCAAGGCAGGGTGGCATGGCAGAGGACAACAGAGCAAGGCCACAGAAGACAGTAAAAGCAAGGTCAAAGGTGGGGAGGACAAAGGCTCTTCTCCTTCTTTTAGTAGAGAGCAGGCTGTCCCATCCTCCAGGGTGTGGGTACCACTGACACAATCTCCACACCCTCCCCTTGCTGGGATGAGAATGTTTACAAAGTGGAGGGGCCCCTGGCTTCCTGCTGAGGGCTTAAACTTCTGAACCTCGCAAGTTAACACAGCGGATCAACCATCACACCCAACCAGTTTATATACATATATATATATTTTTCCCCCTTTGGGGGGATGGCGTGGGGGTCAGGGTAGGGCCTATGGTGGGTGAGGGGTGGGGGTGTTATTTTTTGACAGAGTCTTGCTGTATTGCTCAGCTCAGATGCTGAGGGTGATCCTCCTGGTTCAACCCTCTAGAGCACTGGATAATAGGTATGTACCATCACACCAGGCTTCTCTTTGCTCCTTTAAATTTAACAAGTCCCTGTCTTTTGACTTAGTAGGAATTTTACTTGTCAGGGCTCTGGTCTAACGCACAGATAGACATGCCGGGGATGGAGGCAGAAAGCACAAACACAAAGCTCTCACTGTTACTGAAAGGAAGAGTCAGTTCATGTTGAGCTGTTCACTCCATCTTGCACACCTCTATCCGGTCATCTGAGTAACAGCAACGATAGCCATACATAACAGAACAACCACTGTTAATTTTTTATTCTTGTTTTGAAGTTCTGTACCATTTTTATTATGTTGCTTTGTTATTGTCTTTGTTCTTGTTATTTGTTTTTGTGGGGTTTTTTTCCTCTTTAATACAGGGCTAGAGAGATAGCTTGGTGGTCTAAGCAGCTGCCTAGCAAGAGCAAGAAACTAGGTTCGATCCCTGGTACCACATGCTGTGCTGGCCCCAAAGCCGGGGATGGTGGCACACATCTGTGATCCCAGTGCTGGGGAGGCTGAGACAGGAGGATCGCTTTGAGTCAGAACTGTTTATCAAGACCCTATAAAAAATTTTCACTGTAGCATTTAGGGGAAACTGTAAACCTCTCAAATGTCTAGGTATTTAAATATGTGGACTTGAAAGGCAATCGTGTGATTGTTAAAGATTGGAGAAAAAAGATTATTTTGAAGATAATATATCAACCTAGAAAAAAATTAAAACATACACATACTCACATGAGTAATGAAAAATTATACTATAAATCCCAGCACTCGAGAGGCTGAGGCAGGAGGATTGGTGTGAGTTCGAGACCAACCTGAGCTACCTAAGTGAGCTCAAGGCGAGTCTGAACTGCATAGTGAGACCCTGCCTCAAAAAGACAAAAAAAAGAAAAGAAAAATTATACTATAAAATTCGTGTATATTTATAGTAGCATGTCTCCCTTAGTTACTCTGGTTTTCTGTTGTTGTTTTGTTTTGTTTTTTTTTTTTATCTTTTGGTTTTTTTGAGACAAAGTCTTGCTATGCAGTTCAGGCTGACCTTGAGCTCATTTTTGTAGCCCAGGCTGTTCTCAAACTCACACTGATCCTCCTGCCTCAGCCTCCCAAGTGCTGGGATTACAGAAATGAGCCACCACACCTGGCTTTAGTTGCTCTTCTGGAAGCTGACAAAAAATAGCGGACATCCAGAGCTACAAGGTTTATTTAGCTCACAGTTTGTGGAAGTTTCAGTCCATAATCAGTTGTCTCCAGGTTGCAGTGGCACGTGGTAGAAGGGCAAAAGCTCACCGTAATGGGTAATGGGAGACTGCAAAAGCAACAGTGGGGAGAAAGCCACACAAGCCCCTTCCTGTCCCGTACATTGCACGCAGGCCACTCCCAGGGCGGATGTAGCACTGACATCCTTAATCCCAGCACTGCACCAGGAATCCATCACAAACTCTAGGTTCAGCGGCCTCTGAAAAGCCTATACCCCCCACGGGTACAGATTTAGGGGGGCATCCAGACGCAAACTATAACCAGGTCTTTTACCCAGAAGACGGACACACCCAGATTTCCCCCCAATAGAAGAATCGATAAGCTGAATGTAGGGGACACATACAGTGGACTACTATTCAACCTTAACCCAAAAAGGGGACTGCGACACTGGGCTAACGCTTGGATCATTTCTGAGGACGTAATGCTAAGTGAAACGCCACTCACCAAAGAACATAGCCCATATAGTTCCTCTTACACAAGGTGCCTAGGTTAGTCAAATGCACAGAAACAGAAAGTTGCTTTTAGGGTTTCAGGAAGAGGGAAATGAGGAGGAGCTTTTCTAAATAATGTCGAGTTTCAGTTTTGTGTGACGAAAAACGTCTGGAGATTGGTTGTGTAAAAATGTCAATATGCTTAATGCTCCTGAGCTATACACTCACAAATGATTCAATCTTGTGTTCATTTTACTGCAGTCAGAACTTTAAAAAGAAGGGCTGGCGGTATAGCTCAGCGGACTAAGCACTTACTTAGGGAAGCTCAGGGGCCAGGGTTTAATTCCCGGCTCTGCCAGCCATACCATCCCATTCTTGGCCACACTGAGCTGGCAATGGAGTCTGGGTGTGGTGGCACTTGCCTGTAACCCTAGCACTCGGGAGGCAAGAAACAGGAGGATCACTGTGAGTCAGAGCTGCATAGTGAGACCTTGCACACACACACACACACACACACACACACACACACACACAACCAAACAAACAAAAACAATTTTTAAAAGAAAACACCATTAGCTGGACGTGGTGGTGCACGCCTGTAATTCCAGAACTTGGGAGGCTGAGGCAGGAGGATCGAGACCAGCCTGGGCTATAAAAGTGAGCTCAAGGCCAGCCTAAGCTACATAGCGAGACCCTGTCTCAAAAAGACATAAAAAAGAAAGAAAGAAAGAAAACACTATTTACATTGTGATTAAATGTCTGTATTGTTTAAGTCACAGTGGAAAAAATTAAAACTAAAACCTCACTGGTTCAATGCAGTAGCTCAGTCTATACGCAAACTTGCTGGCTGATTGTAAGTAGGAGCAGCCAAAGATTGAAGCCTGAGGCCCCTGGCCCATAGTTCTGTTATCTTTGCAGTTAAAGTGACTGCTTCAGGGCATGCTCAGCCACACAGCTTTTTGTCCAGGCCAGACACCGTACAACCCAGTTACAATTACCTTGGATTGGGATGGACAGGACGTGCCTGGGACTCAGATCTGCAGGCTGCTTTCATTTCTCACCACTTCCTGCTCCCCCTGTTCAAATATTTACCAATTACTTCTGACTTCCTCTTAGAGTCAGCAGATGTCAGTATTCTAGAGGTTTGAAAGCAAAACCTCTCCCTTGGGTTCTGAAGTCACAGCTTTAGAAAAGAAGGTGAGAGTGTGACTGCGCACCTCACTGCCTAGTTTTAGCATCCTGGTCCCTGCAGGATGGAGATATGGGTCCCCAAGGTCAAGAGTTGCTATGCCTGGGAGAGAAGGGAAATGTGGGCTACAGAGGCAGGAGAACAAAGGGCTTTGAAGAAAACAAAACCAACATAAGCTGCTATAAGGACACAGGCAGCAAACTCAAGACTGTATAAGGAAGCTGAGGATAAGAAACTTAGGCACTGCACCCTCCACCCCCACCCCCAGACAGCAGCTGCTCGCCCCACACCCTGTTCGGAGACAGCCCTGCCTATGAACACGGCAGATCAGGGGAAGTTTAACTCCCTCTTTCCTATGCTACCAGTCTGTCACTTGAACACAACCCTGATGACCAGTACATATCATCGCTGTTCAGTCTGAGTCCAGTCTGATCTTCTTGGGAATTATAGCACCTGCTACATTAAATGTTCAGCCTGGAGTGAAATGGGGGCTGGTTAAGAACAAGCCCAGTCAAATCCAGTAGTGGAGATACAATACAGCTTTAAGATAGCTGTGACATTGTGTTTAGAAAGACAATGACCTACTTCCCGTCGGCACTCTTCATAAGGGCAGCAGGCTTATCATACTCATCTTCATGGTCCACACAGCACCTGGTACCTGGCCTAGTTGAGGTACTTAGTAACTGCTAGACAGCTTTCTGTTACTATAGCAAAATACCAGAAATAATCAATGGAAAAGGAGGAAAGGTTTATTGTGGCGGTTTTAGATGTTTCAGTTTATGGTCATTTGCCTGTGTGGCTTTGATCCTGATATAGCACAGAAGGTCACAGTGGGAGGGCCTGGTTCAAGAGGTCTGCTCACCTCATGGTGTACAAAGAGGACAGGAGGGGGCCAGGATACCAGGGTCCCCTCGAGGGTATGCCTCACCTTTTAAAAGGACCCTTTTAAAGGATCCACTGCCTTCTGGTGAAGCTACAGGTTGACAACCAAGCCCTTGACTCATGGGTCTCTGGGAGAGGCTTGCCAGCTGTCACCATAACCATTTGTTGCCACTGTTGCTAGCAGTGACACTGATGAGGCATTCCTGCCTTTCTGGGCTTCCCGTAAGATGGGACATGGGACTAGAATCCCTGAAGTGCACATTTCCATCTCCTGAACCTCACTATCTTGGGATGAGAATAAAACAAGTCCATCCTCTATTTGGAATCCAGCTCCCCAACCTACCTGCTCTTCACAGTGGAGGCAGCATTCCATAGTAGAGCTGCATGTCCCAAAGCACAAGCTAAACTCTGAGGTCTTAGCTCAGCAATGGCTCCTCACACACCAGACACATAGAAACATTGCCATCCCAAAACCACTGTACTGGATGACAGAGCTGATGAAAACTAACCACAACTTCTGGGAAAAGCAGTGCCTCTTGGGGACAAAGAGCATGTTTTTTCTAAATAGCCTTCTGTACACTCCAGGAAACAAAAAAGTTATCATAGTTTGGGGTCTGGGGCTGCCACTCGCCAGCTGTGAGACTTTGAGAAAACTACTTGATTTCTCTGTGCCTCAGATTATCAATTTATGGAGTCCTCATGAAGATTTAATGAGCACGTTAATGATAAGCACTGGGTGTCCGGCATGTGGAAGACACACAGTACTGTATCCAAACAATTTATATGGGAAAAATGGTAGGACATTGACTCTAGTCCAGTGAACTTCTCTGTGTGGAGGGAAATTCTGAACACTAAGTTTCCTGAACTCACCTCTCCTCCAAAATACAGGAAAACTTACACAGATTGCTCAAGACTTACTCGGAACACCCGTATTGTTGCTCTAATCCACGGGGTTGAATTCTAAGCGGCAGGCCTATCTGCCTTCTGCTCTGAGCCACCTGACCTCCATCAGCCCTGGCTTATCTTTCCCTCTCCAGCCTCTAGTTCTATTGTTTTGCACATTATCTCTGTTGATTCCCCGTGTTAATCTTGTCCCTACAATTTATCCTTTAGGTCCTTGAGAATAACGTGCTGCACAGGCAGCCCATCTTTACCTTAAAAAGGTGACACGGAGGGCTGGCCTGATAGCTCAGTGGACTGGAGAGCCCACCCAACCTGCTTAGGCAGGCATAGAGACTGGGGTTCGACGCCCAGTGTGCCATGCCAGCCCCGCCCCTGGGCCACACTGAGACTGGGCATGGTGGCACGCCTATAATTCCAGCTCTTGGGAGGCTGAAAACAGAAGGATCACGATGATCCTGTGTAGCTGTGTAGTGAGACCCTATAGACCCAGTACTAAATATATAGAAGGGGAAAAAAAAAAAAAAAAAGGTGACATGGGCCCAGAGACAGAGCTATAGGGGCATAAACAGTAGCTGCTCTCCCAGTTCAGTCAGCAGCTACTTGGCTCAGAGAAGAAATGTGCAGTGCTGACAGTGCCTGTACAATGTGGAGCTCAAGAGCAGTGCCCACTCGCTAGTGCCAGCCAGGAGCAGGTATTGCTAGAGCAGTTTTGCTTCTTTGTTGAGGATGCCACAAGAAAGTCACACGTACACACACACACACACACACACACACACACACACACACACAGACTCTGAGGTAGCACAGGTACATTATCATGACAACTGGTAAAAAGCAGAGAGGAGACAAATGTCCTAGAATTCTTCCCGAGAAGCCCAGAAACTAGTCCACTTTGTCCCTACTACTTCCTTAACATCAGAGAAATGGCTTCAGGCCTAGCGCAGGTTAGAACCTGGGTCTTGGGTTGTCACTACAGAGGGCCAGAGGATTCTAAGAATAGAATTAACTCAACGCTCCAGAGTTCCCCTAGCAAGGGGTGAAACAGGCCATCAGTAATCACCTTGGACATATTCAAATTTGTGTAGAAGAGACAGAGGCAGAATGAGGGGACTCCAGAGGCTGAAGTCTAGGATACTCACATGAAAAAATTGACAAATGGGGGTGGGAAGATAGCTCAGCAGCATAAGCACATGCCTGGCAAGTGCAAGGTCCCAAGCTTGATCCCAGTACCACATGCCAGCCCTGAAATCAGGTGTGGCGGTGAACACACGTAATCACAGGGTTGGGGAGGCTGAGAGAAGAGGATCACCAGGAGTCCAAACTGCATGGTGAGACCCTATATCAAAAGGAAAAAAAAATTGACAAATGTTCTGGGCCTTATGATACATGCCTGTAATCCCAAAACTTGGGAGGCTGAAGCAGGATCGCTCTGAGTTTAAGGCCAGCCCTGGGCTACAAAATAAGTTCAATTCCCACCTCAACTGCATAGTGAGATCTTTTCTCCAAAAGACAAAAAAAAAAAAAAAAAAAAGACAAATACAAAGTAAACAAAACATCTCGTAATTCAGAGACAGTCACTGTTAATATAACATATACCTTTCCAAAATTTTCTGAGCGTATGTATGCATGTACCAATAATGCAATCATTTTGTGCATATCCACTCATATAAAACATTGTGCTCAATATTACACCATGAAAAATTTCCCATGCATAAAAGATTTCCTAGGTCATTGTCTTATTTTTCTCATTGCTGAAACAAAATACCCAACACTCTATCTAGGATACTGGGATTAGGGCAGTGCCAAAACAAGCAGTGGAGTGATTTAGTAATCATACACTCTAAATCCCAGCACCTTTAACCCTAGCATTGTACCATAAATCAACCACACACTCCAGATCCAACCAGCTCTGAAAAAGTCCCACTGATGGTTGCATGAGGCTTTGGGGGGACATGTATACATAAGCCATAACACTGGCTTTTGTTTGAAAACATTTCCCCTAAAAATATATCAGCAATCAGGTGTGTTCTCACATGTCTACAGTCCCAGTACTAAGCAGGTAGGAGGTAGGAGAATTGCTGCAAATTCCAAGCCAGCTTGAGTGACACAGTGAATTCAAAGCCAGCCTAGACTACATAGCAAGACCCTGTCTCAAATAACAACAGCAACAGTAGGAAATGGCGTGTCTGAATTTATCTCCCTGAGGATTGGAGACTTTGGGAAGTTCAAAGGCAGTCTTGCTCTAGCAACAAAAGAAAGTACTTGACAAAGGATATTTAGAGTTCCAGGATACTTTTTGTGCCCCAGATGACCAGACAACCAGACAGCAATACTTGGCCAGTGAACTTCTACCCATCAGGCTCTTCTTGACATTTGTGTTTAAATATTTGCATCAATCTCTTACATAGCCCTAGTTCTGATCATAGGGGGCCCTCTGCTGTTCCCTCGCTTCTTCACAACCTATTTGTGACCCTAGTGACAATGGAAGAACTGTGGCAAAAGAAACAGAAACATAGATCTTAGTCCTTGGCAAAAGTCATTTCTAGTCTAGGAATCTCACCGTGCATCTCTGGGGGTCTGAATTTTAAGACAACCAACATAGCAACAAATGATAATTTAAAATTAGCTGCTTCTCCAACCTTTATGCAGAAAAATTTACATGATCATTTTATATTGGTTTATTCCTTCTTACATAGAAATGTATAGACCTATTTATTTAATCTGCTGTGGTTCAATCTTAAATAATATTTTCCTCGATCCAGCTTTTCCAGCAAATGAAGACAGATACACATTATATGGACAAAATGAGGTCACCAGCATAAGCTTTCCTGCCCTTCCCTTCCTTATTTTTCTTCCTCAATGAATATTAGTGATAAAAAGAATTCACATTTCTGCCTTTGGGTTGATTTCGGCAAGCCTTCTTTGAATTCCTCGAAGGTCAGGCACCACATGAAATCCTCCCTGGTTACAGATGAAAAGCCAAAGACGAAAGGAATTGAAGGTTGCCTCAAGGTCACACTGTATGTTAAGACACAGCCCACATCAAAACTAGGGTGATGACTCAGAGTCTCATGCCCTGACCATGTTCCTTGCTACTGGGGCCAGATATCCTTGCAGTCTTTTGGAGTACAGTTAGGATTTCAACAAGAGAAGGAAAATAACCGTTATACAATCTCGCGAGGGTGCTTGTTTCTTAGGAAAGCCCTTCCCTATGAAAGAATAGGGTTAATGGACATTTCTAAGAAAGCGCAACATATTTTCATTCCTCTGGTAGAGATTTATTAGGTCCAAGTTACCTCCTTCTGTACTTTAGAAGATAAAAAATTACAATGAGTAGTACCTACCTAGTAAAAACTACCTACATTTTGCTCTTAGGAAAGACCCCATACAAGGTATTTTATGAGTAAATGTTTTATCAATCAATAAAACTATGTAAGAATAATCTCAGAAACATCTAGCCCTTACTTTGGCACACTATTTATCTTCAGTCCCTTTCCTCCATAGTCCCATAATCTCCGTGAACAGAAAATTTGGGAAACCACTGAGTTATACGATGTTATAGCACAGGTTCTCTTATGTCCTGAGTCGTTACTGACCTTGAAGGGCTAGGGCCAAAATATTGGCTATCCTTGTAGCCCTTCTTTTTCTCTAATTTTTGGTCTGTAAACTTATATTGTTAACCCTCCAGTAGAAAAGCTTAGTGATACTGTTTTTTTTAAAAAATTATTTTAGTTTATTTCTTGTTTCAGAACTTTTGTTTGTTTATTTATTTTTATGGCCAGCTCAGCCTGCCCTCAGGGCAGGGCTGGCACAGTATGTGGTGCTGGGGATCGAACCGGGGTCCCTGAAGCCGCCCAAGCTTTCCTAAGCAGGCGCTTTAGACCACTAAGCCATCCTGCCGGGCCCCATGTTTTTGTTGTTGTTGTTGTTATTTTTTCTTCTCTCTCTCTCTCTCTCTCTCTCTCTCTCTCTCTCTCTCTCTCTCTCTCT